>JAJAGP010003550.1:0-70780 GCA_025084515.1 Ancistrus triradiatus
TTTTCCATTTCAAGTGTCTTCTTGGCAGAGAAAATTGTGACATTCCTACTTATGCAGCTGCAACATCCAGAGTTAAAAGACAGGTTTTTATTTTCTATTATAATTTGTTATTATTGTTAAGACCTAAGTCGTTAATCTAAATGAATCCTGATCGGTTGGTCATTAAAGGGCACTTACCTGTAATGAGATAATCAAAGTAATTTGTTATTTGATCTGTGAGTGGTCATAATGTACTATGTAATAAGGTATAAAGGAAACCCAAGGAAACTAATAAAAAGGAAAATCAAAGTTTTGTAAAGGAGCCTTTGATTGTAGTTATTCTACATATGTTATTGTAATGTTTAATAAATAAATGAATGGGTACTGAACATTAACTCTTGATAGCCAGCATAATACCCTATCTCCATTCTTGGAAATCAAGCACGTGTGTGTACATAGACAGGACTGTAAAATAAGGTGAAAGGAATGGCTTTTTTACTCAGCAGACCTAGGCATGAATTACAAAAAAAGTGTTAGCTCCTTGGAACTGTGGGAGGCTCTGTCTGAGTGCACAGACTCTCTCCTTTTTTAAAAGTGTCCAAAGTGAAGCGTGACTGCTGTTATGGGCTTATCATTTTATGAAGGGGAGAGAGAGAAATGTTTTATTAATAGCTACTGAAGAGCTGGCTTCTGTTGAGGCCAGCCATAGTTGTGCAAGTGTGTGTGCATGTGTGGGGGAAGAAAGAGAGCATGGACCCCATATGCAGAGACATATTTTTGTATGATATTGCAAAATGAGATTCTTTTCTAGTTAAATGCCTATAGATCTAAGAATAAACAGCGTTCACCTGAATCAGAATGTAAAGTGGCTTATGAACCGTGTGTGCAAAACAGAACTCAAATGTCAAATGCCATATGTGTAAGCCAAGCCAAGCCAAGCCAAGCCAAGCCAAGCCAAACAGAGCTCTGGCGATAAAAGAGCACACTGGGAAAGAGGTAACACAAACACACACGTACAATGTGAAAATGGTTGCTTAGGGCAAAAATAATCACAAGAAATCACAAAATTGCATTTATCAGATTATTTAAGAAAATAAACTTAAGAAGTATTACTTATTTAATAGGAAAATTATCAAATCAAGGCAAAATTAGTGTTGTGCTCAGAAGATTTGCTAATGCCTGGAACTGAGAAAAGCTGTCACCAATAACTAGGCAGCATGCATTTATCTCAAGATGGCAACTTCTTCAACCCCAAATCAGAAAAATGCTAATAAAAAAATGCAGTGTTCCTTGCATTTACTTTGACTTTGATCTCACTGCAAACAGTAAACTAAATGATGATTTCAACCAGGTGATGTTAACAGGTGATTATCATCATGATTTGGTACAAAACCAGTATCCACGAAAGGCTGAGACTCTGAGGAGCAAAGATGGGCAGAGGATCTCCAGTTTATTAACAAATGGGTGAGAAAACTATTGAAATGTTTAAAACAATGTTCCTCAAAGAAAGATTGGAATGGATTTACATATTTCTCCCTCTACAGTGCATAATATCATTAAATAATTCAAGGAATCTGGAAGACTTTCAGGGCAAGGGCACAAGCCTAAACTGAAGATTCATCAATAGCTGATAGAACGTTATGGACAGAGATTACTTCATCAAACCTTTATCAAGCAATACAATACAGAGTTACATTCAAAAATGCCACTTAAAACGTTACTGTGCAAAAAAGAAGCCTTATGTTAACATGGCACCTGGAATAGCAAATCATCCAGTGGAAACGTGGATTGTGGTCTGAAATATGTAAATTCCTTCCAGTCTTTCTCATGCATTTGTTGATTTTTGTACCAAATCATGATTATCATCACCTGTTGACATCTCTATCATTATTTCGTTTTTTATTTCATTACTAGCCCTAAATTGCCCTCGTCCCAACCTTGTTTTTGGAATGTGTTACAGGCTTGAAATGCAGGAATGTTTGTTTTTAATTAATAAATGAAACTTGACCAGAAGTTGAAGTTGAAGTTGACCAGAAAAAAACTGAAATATCTCGGGTTCATACTGTCTGCAATTAAATAAAAGTCAAATTAAATGTAAGAAACACTGCATATTTGTACACAAAGCTGAAAAGTTGAAACTTTAAAAAAATTACATACATTTCAGAATGTATTAGTATTAGGGTATAGGGTATGATACTCCTGTTACTGTAATGACAACATGCACTTAAGCTGGCATGGACTCCACAGGTTTGTACAACATCTGATGATTCATGTTGTCCCACCATGATTTCACAATATTCACTGCATGCTTGGCTTCCTCTGTCTTTAAGTGCCCCCATAAATGCTCAATGGGGTTAGGCCAGGTGACCATGGAGGAAAGTCTTTTGATTGTAGGAAGTCAGCACTCCTTGATCTTCTTTGGTCTTCAAGTAGTTGTTGCAAAGCTTTGATGTGTGTTCTGGGTCATTATCTTGCTGCAGTATGATCCAAACAGGCATTTTCACTAGTGGTCCCAGACTTTTGACCAGCCAGCCAGGTCGGATAGAGACACATAATTATTGTGTCTGAGGGAAGGGAGGCCAGGCTGTGGGCTCAAGAGCGACCCCTGGCATGCCCTGTGATGGACTATCAGTGTAAATGTATTATTACTATAAATGTATTAATTAGGTAACTTAGTTTAATTACATTTATCATCTAGGCTGCTCAAGCAGTCCCTCTTTGAATCCTTAGTCCACTGTTGCCACAGGCTTGCTTAGTTAGGACTACATACTCAGTTTGTTATACCAAGACGTCTCAAGACATCGTAAGACTGAATGAGTGAAGACATCTCTCTGTATTGACACATGAAAATAACTGTCTTAAGACATGGAAATAATAATTTTGTGTATCTTGAAGACAAGGCATGACTTCAAGACTTATGAAAGACAAGAACTTATGTCTTAAGATGGTTTAGTTTAGAACAAATAGTGCTGCTCAAGATATATGTTATGGCATTTTCATATTAATACAATGTTTTATTAATTGTAATACATTTTTAAAATTGTTAATAATTTAAGGTAGTCTAATCATTTCTACATTCATTGAAAAACCTTTCAAAAGTAGTATTAGTAAATTGATAAATATTAATCTATATAAATTTTAAACACAAAAAAAAGGTTGTACATGAAATTTGATTTAAATATAATTTTAATCAGGAAAACAAACAAACAACAATAACAAGAATTAGATTTTATATGTCAGTAACGACCACTGTTTTGTGAAAATTACAAAGACTGAAAACTTTTGTAAGATGGAAGCCTGTTAAACTCAAAATAACGTTATATTAAAGAAATATCTAAATACTAAATCAAATCTGAGTGCAACTGTCCTTCCATCTCGGTCTGGGTCCAACAACAATACATTTTGAGTGAGAGACCTCAAAAAATATCGGTGAATGAAGCTGAGACTGGACTACTCTACTATAGGCAAATATATCTGTGCCATTCCCCCTCCTGAATTTTTTTTAGATTATTTTATCTTTATTAAAATATAAAACATTATATACTCTTTTAGCAGTAATTGCGGCTAAATACATTTTTAAAACAAACAACATCACAAGTAAACCCACTAGTAATTGATATTCTTATTAATAATTATAAAATATAATTAGACACTGAAAATCAAAAACTAGGTGATATGTTTTGCCCTTGAGGCATTTAGTCAATTCATTACTTTGTTCTAAAACTATTTAAAATGTTCAAAAGACGTTTTAAGTCCTCCGATTGCGCGAGGCGTTCAAACGTCACGGTTCCCACCCCCCCCCCGCCTCCCCCCCTTTTTTCCTTCCCCCCCCTCCTCCCTTCTTCCCCCCCCCCTCCGTTCCTTTTCTTTTTTTCCTCCTCCCTAGCCCTCCTTCTCCTTTGTTTTTAGCTCCTCTTCCCCCCTCACCTCTATTCTCTTTTTTTCCTTCCTCTCTTTTTTCCCCCCCTGCCTTTCCCTCCCTTTCCCCCCTCTCTTTTCTCCCCCCCGCCCCCTTTCCCCCCCCCCCCCCCCACCCGCCCTGCCCTCCCCCCCCTACCTCCTCCGTCTCGCCCCCCCCCCCCCCCCCCTTTCAATCCCCCTTACCGCACCCCACCCCCCTCCTCTCCCGCTCTTTCTCTCCCACTCTTTCTGTTTACTCTTGACGCCTCTAACCCTTGCACATTTTCTTGTTACCATCCACCCACCCCCATCATGACGTGTAACGGACAGCTTTCCTAGAGCAACACTGACCCCCGCATTAGGGTTGTTTTGTTGTCAGTTGTATTCACGTATCGACCCCAATGATCTCCCTCTCACTGTTTAGAGGACGTTATAAGAATTGTTACTGGAATTGTTATGGGGTAAATATGGTTCCTTTACAGCAACACTGGCTGCTAAAATGTTAGAGGCTACGATAACGGTTACTTGCAGTGCAGCAGTTTTTTATTAATGTTCAAGCTATGCAGGATGTAATGTATGTTTGTGTTATTTGTTTATAGTTTCAAATGTACAGTGGGGCAAAAAAGTACTTTAGTCAGCCACTGATTGTACAAGTTCTCCTACTTAGAAAGATGAGAGAGGTCAGTAATTTTTCATCATAGGTACACTTCAACTATGAGAGACAAAATGAGAAAAAAAAATCAAGGAAATCACCACATTGCAGGATTTTAAAGAATTGTAAATCAATGGTGGAAAATAAGTATTTGGTCACGCAAGAACAAAGCAAGATTTCTGGCTCTCACAGCCCTGTAACTTTTCTTTGAGAAAGCTCTTCTGTCCTCCACTCGTAACCTGTATTAATGGCACTCGAGTTTGACCGTTATTATCTGTATAAAAGACACCTATGTCCACAGCCTCAAACAGTCAGACTCCAAAACTCCAACCATGGCCAAGATCAAAGAATTTCGAAGGACACCAGGAAGAAAATTGAAACCCAAAATAGAATTTTTTGGTAAAAACTAAAAACTTCGTCGTCGTTTTGAGGAAGAAGAATGCTTGAGTTTGCATCCCAAGAACACCATACCTACTGTGAAGCGTTGGGGTTGTTTTCTGCAAAGGGGACAGGGACGATTGATCCGTGGTAAGGGAAGGATGAACGGGGCCATGTATCGTGAGATTTTAAGCCAAAACCTCCTTCCATCAGTGAGAGGCATTGAAGATGGGAACGTGGCTGGGTCTTCCAACATGACAATGATCCCAAACACACCGCTCGGGGCAATGAAGAAGTGGCTCCATAAAAAGCATTTCAAGGTCCTGGAGTGGCCTAGTCCAGTCTCCAGACCTCAACCTCATAGGAAACATTTGTGGAGGGAAGTTGAAGTCCGTGTTGCCCAACCAAAACATCACTGCTCTAGAGGAGATCTGCATGGAGGAATGGGCCAAAATACCAGCTACAGTGTGTGCCAACCTGGTGAAGGGACTTACAGTAAATGTTTGACCTCTGTCATTACCAACAAAGGTTATGTTACAAAGTATTGAGTTGAACTTTTGTTATTGACCAAATACTTATTTTCCACCGTAATTTACAATTAAATTCTTTACAAATCCTACAAAATCCTCATATAGGATGGTCCTGTTAGGTCTCAACAAGTGATTTTGAATAGCCAGTAAGTGGAAATAAATCATGCTCTTCTTTGTGCTTTAATTACACATAAAAATGGTTGAATGTTTAGCAGCTCAACATTTGTATTATTCTGTTATTATTCTGTCAATGGGAAGTACAATTGTACTGACAACAGTAAATACTGCACCAAGACTATTTATCCTATCCAGAGGTCTGTATCATGGACACTATAATGAACTACAAGCACAGTGAACCGAAGACTGCCTTAGGCAGAATGGAAGAAGTGGTTCCATCAAAGGCAAAGTGCAGCTGGAATCACCAAATATAATTTTAATTAGCTGCATCTGCAGGTCTAAAAGCTGCTGATGAAAGATTCTGAGAAAGTTGAGCTATATAGGACTGCTGTATTGCAAATAAGCTGGAAGAAGAGACATAAAAGTAGGTGCCCTATTTCCAGCATGAGTGGTATTACTTAGTCATACAGGACTGGCTTAAGGTGAACAACTCAAGCTGTGTGGTCATCATCCACAGGAGTAGAAATGGAAGAGCAAACTTCCCTATTATATAATCTCCTGTCTGTCTGCAATGAAATAAAGGTTATAGTAAATGTAAGACACACTGCAGTTTTTTATTAGAATTGTCCATACTTTCCCAACGTTTCTGAATTTATTGTTGTATATTAATATTATGTTTATACTGTATACTCATAATTGATAACCATGGACTACATGAGGTTAGCAAATGTGACAGATTCAAAGCTCAAACCTACTCGAGGCTATTAATTTATTTTTTTTAAACCTGTGGGTGAATTCTGACAGTTATAAAGTGGTGCTTGAATGTTTTTCAAGTCAAGTAAAATTGATTTATATAGCGATTTTTACAATACAGCATTGTCTCAAAGCAGCTTTACAAATATACTGGCTCAAAGCCCTAGTTGAGCAAGCCTGAGGCGACAGTGACAAGGAAAAGCTCCCCAAACCTTACTGGGAAGAAACCTTGGGAGGACCAAGACTCAAATAGGGACCCATCCTTCTTAGGCAGCCTGGATGTTAAATGTGAGAATCAAAGAATATATGTGAAGAAAATGTGCTACATAAAATTAGAATAGAATAATATATGGGCTAAGATGAAATAAAGTCAAAAATAGAGAATAAATAAACTATAGCATATACAGTAAGGAATGAGTGAGTTGGGACAGTTAGTCCAAAAAGAAGAGTCACTGTAGGTCTGTGTGTCCTGGAGGTTATTACCCCCTGATGGGTACTGAGTAATGGTATGAGGACTGGAACAGAGAGTCACCACAGGATTACAGAATGTTCGGCAGATGAGTAAGAAAGGCATTGTTGTGAAGTGCAGCAGTGAATCTGATGTCTTCATCCTCAGGTCAATGGAGGCAGTGAGGAGAGACAGTGTTGTCCTTGTATGTGAAGTCTTTAGAATCTTCATCTTCATAAATGTGACCTAAAACATGATCAGATTTTCACACAAGTCCTAAAAGTAGATAAAGAGAACAAAAATATTGTAAAAATGTATTTATTGAGGAAAATGGTCCAATATTATGTATCTGTGAGTGGCAAAAGTATGAAACCCTATATGACTGGCAGTTAATTTGAAGGTGAAATTTGAGTCAGGTAGTGCTGTAGTCAAGACTGAGGCCCAAGACCAGTATACATCGAGTCAGAGTCAAGACTTTTCAAGACCAAAATCAGATTAAGATGTTTTTCATCAGACAAGAAGAAAACATAAAATTGTTTGTAATTAATTTTCCATTTATTATCATTATTTATAAATGATATATAGTAATAAATATTATTATATTTCATCGTATATTTTCTGGGGGTCTGAACAGATTAATTCAATTTACATTACATTATTCCTGAATGGGAAAAATAACTGGGTACTCAATGCTCAGTCTTTGGGTACTGTGAAAGGCACTATATAAATTAAACTTATTATTATTTTGTAAAATATAACATTAAATAATATATAGCCTAAAATTACTATTATATTATAGTCTTAGTCAAACTAAGGAATCAAATGATAGTGATGGACTCTGTTTTCCCTTCTTCTCTCAGTATTTAGTCAGAAAGTAACTACCTAAAGTCAGTACAGCCAACAACATCCATTCTATCCATTTTTAAATTGTAAAAAGTGAAAACAATAATATTTCAATCTGCTCTCAACTAAAACTATCCTTTAACTATACTAAGTAAATTGAGTGGGCCTGGCGCCAAATGCACACGTGCAATATTAAACTCAGGGACTATTCAAAACGTGTTATTTATTGGATAATGAACGAGAAGAAAAGTAAAGAACTCGTTTTCCCTGTTAGTCAATCTGAGTGCAGATTTTATTTAGAAAAGGGATGATTTATTCTGTTTGAATGGGTTGTTGATATCCAATAATGATAGAAAACTAGAATGTCTTATACAGTGTGGATTTTCTGGGGGTCTCAAACAGATTAACTCAATTTATATTATTCCTGAATGGGAAAAATAACTGGGTACTCTTGTGTTTTCGGTACTCCACAAGCTTTCTGGAACTAAATAATAACTAAAACAAATAACCAAATTTCTTTGCCGTGATAAATATAAATACTACGAATACTGAATCATTTCTATTTAGCAAGACTACACAGCTGATCTTTTGGTTCATCGGAGCATTTCTTAGCTACAACACAATGCAGAAGCCGAGTTGGGAAGGTGAAACAATGCTCAGTCTTTTTTCCAGCCTCTGAATTATTGCCAGTGAATGGAGGCCTGCATTGCTCTAATGAGTTGCTGCTATTAAGCAGGCCATGATTAATGATGTTACTGGCATCAGGGCAGTGCACTGGGAACTTTGGACTGTGGGGACTTTAAAGCTAGCAAAAATACACAAGAGTAATAACTAAACGCAACATATTTTCATAGATTTGATCCGTGCAACTGTGCGGCTTATGAAATGAACAAGTTGGATACGAGTTGAAGTTTTACTTTATTCGATTAATCAGATGCACTGAATATCACTAAAATCATAGAAACAATGTAGTGTGAACTCAAATGGGTCAAACACAGACTATGTGAGAAACGGATTTGAAAAGACCACTGGATGCTTCCTTTAACACACAGGTTTACACTAGAAAGCAACTAGAATTAGAGCACATTGTCAGCTTTTATAAGGCAGAACTGTGGTAATTAAATAAATGCATTTGTTATTTGGAAACCCAGCAAAGTACAATCCAAGACATTTACATTTTTATACCAAGAATAAACGATAATGTCATTTACAAATGTAACCTATTAGTATATACCTGTTATAGTTTACCATTAATACTGGGTTTAATTTGCTGTTGTGTGTTTGCTTCAGATTTTTTCACGTCATTGTTTCAACACAGCAACGGAAATGATCTTGAGACCTTTCTTTAGCTCCCTGACTCTGTTCGTCTGCTAGCTTAAGAAGTCAATAGCAGTGACGCGTAAAGTGCACTATTTCTGGACAGTCCTAACATGTAGCGAATACTATCTAGCTAAATTATCCTTTGTTAACTGGATAAGCTGTCCTCAGAATAGCAGAGGGCAAACACAAGCTTGCCAGTTTGTGGTGCCAAGCTGCTCAGGAAGCTGGGAGAATGGGGATTTGTCTGGCAAGAGCTCATCAGGCTCTGGCATTAGAATCAAGCCTTTCCCTGATAAAGTAAACATGGACGAGGACATGCAAGTCTGATTCGCTCACAAGAACACGACATGAGGATATAAGCTCCGGCGGCGACACAGAGCGATTGTTTTGTGCAAATATAGGCTACGTTAGCATATACTTCAAAGCTACCGATGCTGCTTTGTTACATTTCAGGATATATTCAAAATGTTATAAGATTCATAGAAATATCCATTTGGCATAACTACATTGCATAACAGCGATTACAAGGAGGAAGTGGAAAATAAATACTTTCTCTAAATGTTGTTATTGCTGGTTGAAGAGCAACAGGACAGACAGCGATCGCCGATTGAAAATGTGCATATTAGTGTACGTCTGTATACTGGTGTGTGTTTGTATATGTGTATACACAAGAGGTTATTGCTACAGTAACAGTACCACAGCCTCATGCATCTTTTGGATAAACATTCAAAATGTATGTTTGAATTGATGGACCTGTTACAATTACTTTTATTATTGCTCTATAGATAAAGTCACTGTTACGTCTTCGTTTCATGCATACCCCCAGTTCTTATGGAGAAGTATTTCCTCGTCTTGTCCCGTCACCACAAGGTGCCTGTTTCCACACTCCTCCCATCGCCGGATCTTTCCCTCTTCCACCACGACAAACTTCCACTCCAGTTGGCTGTCCAACGGCAGCTCGATAGTGCAGACCCAAAACCCATCCTCGACACTCCTCAATGGGACGAAGCTCTCCCAGAACCCAAGCTCCTGCTGGTTCCCAGTCACAGCCAGAATTTGGTAAGGGGAGTGTGTTATGTAGTGCACTCTGAAGCTGACCCGTATCAGCTGAGGCATTGGCAAAACTGCACCAACGATCTTACTCGCAAAGTCCCCTTTGTCTCCGGTGACCACTGGTAAGACCATCGAGACGCCAGTCTTCTCCTGCTGTGACCTCTTCTCCTCAGCAGCAAGAGCCTGAGATGAGGATGTGTCTGCTTTGAACCCATTACTGGTGATGTTTTGACTTTGACTTATCCAAGGCAAGTCTCTAGTGTCCGGTGGTCCTGTACTAAGCCACTCATTGCTGTCCATAATGGCCTCCATGATGCTGATCTCGTTCTTGTTCTTGCTCACCTCGACTGGCGCATCCTCTGTCCTTTTCCTGCTTGAATCTGAGAGTCGTGGCAACGCTGAAGAGTCAGCTTGCAGGTCAGGTGTGGCAAATCCAAGGTAACTTTGTTTTGGATCGGCAAATACATGGTCATATTTGTTGCCTGGGTGCTGCTGGGAAGCAGTACTCTCATTAGTTATCTCCAAGGTGTCGGTACTGTCACTCAAGTCTTGCTTACTTTCAACGTCATCTTTGTGCTCAGCCTTCTCTGATGCCAAGTTACAACTCACTTCAGGTTGCTCATTACAGCAGGAGTTCGTGTCATTACTCTGAGGAATAATATCACGCACTTCACCCATTCCATCCATCTTTTTCTGCTGGACATCAGAAGAAACACTCAGCACTTGGTTAGCTATAATAAGCTCCTCCGTCTCGCTAGACTTGTTCACAACTTCTTGAGTCAACAGAGTGTTGTCTAGCAGATCTTCCACAGACTGGGACTTGTAAACAGGAGCATTTTTGACTTCCATTGTCTCCTGGGCACTCTCCGTTTCAGATGGCTCGTCATTATCTACATGAGGCTCGTTCTCAAACTCCTCAGCTTCATGTGTACTGTCCTTCATACTGTACTCTATCACATCAGCTGCTTTGCATTTCATATCACTCTCTTCAGGTTCGCAGGTTTCTCCCGCTGCATGTTCAATAGTAGGTTCGTTCAGGGTCTCGTGAGTGGTGGTAGTTAGGTTCTCCTGAAGGAGGTCTAAAGAGGTTTGTTCGTCGTTTTCAGCAGACAGGATTATTGATTCACTGGTGTCCACTTCATCATCGTTGGAGGTTCCCTCATCAATTTCTGTTGAGAAAGGAAGCAGTTACTCGGTGACAATGATTAAGCAAACTTTAAACATGCAACACGGTTGAAATTTACACTGGCTAATTAAAGTTTCTTCACATTTTGCGTCTGGGAACGGAATATTTGGTGTCTTGACTAGGTTAACCAGTTTGTTATTAATTCCTTTCTTCTGGGTCAGATTGGAAGTTTACTTTAGTCAATTAGCAGATGCTCTTATCCAGCACATCTTACAATTTGAGCAATTGGTGTTAATGTGCAAACAGCCAATAATAGCAACTTGGCAAAGGTAGGAATTAAACCCTGGAACTTCTGGTCCACACTCCATTGTTATACCCACCGTGTCACCACAGTCCCACAGAAGTCAAATATACATCAACCAATCATTTTATTAGGTACACCTCCTTGTTTCAACATTCACTGTCCATTTTATGAGTTTCACTTACCATGTAGATGCTCTATGTAGTTCTACAATTACAGACTCAACACTACAGAACAAGACACCACCACATCAGTGTCACTGCAGTGCTGAGAATGATCCACCACCCCAATAGTACCTGACCTGTGTGGGTCCTGACCATTAGAGAACAGAGTAAAGAGGGCTAACAAAGTATGTAGAGAAACAGATGGACTACAGTTTGTAATTGTACAACTACAAACTGCTTCTGAATGGTAAGTGGAGCTGACAAAATGGACGTGTATTACACAAGCTATTGTTAAATATTTTGAAAAACTTGGGGAATCATTGAGTGCAAAGTCACAAAAATAATGAAAATAACAACATAGCAATTATTTGACAAATAGTTAAAGTTTAGTTGATTTTGAGAGCTCTGATTTTTTTCTCAGCAGCAGAAAACAACATGAGAAACAAGATACTGGAGTACAATGTGAGTGTTTATTAAGATCTCTGCTAAAGCTCAACGGGAGATACACGTGAGAATACTGAGGGAGTCTTGCTTGGGATTCAAAATCAGTGAGAAAGGAAATTTAAGTGAGAGTCTAATTTGTCTTTCCATTTGCCATTTGTTGTGTAGGAGAACCAACAACGATATTAAGACCCCTTTTGTGACCTGCTTTTCCTATGGGTGCTGTTAAACACAAACACATGGCCAAAGCTGCGTGTACAGACAGACCCACACACACTCCTAGGGAAAGGTTTGTTTTGAAAAGCGTCACACTTTGTCCTCATACGTTTGTATACAGTTTGTACACTGATAAATGAGGGTCAAGAACTTTAAGGAACTCAACAAGTGCAGTACTAGTGCATGAATAGATTTGATTTTAAGCAATTAGGCCAAGTGTTGTTGTTGGCTTTGTGGCATTTTATTGTACATGTTATTCTCAGCCTGCTCTCACCATTAGCTGTTGCCTTTACACGTGACACCTCAGCCTTTTGGGTTGCAAAATGTCATGGCAGGTGACGTTTGCATGCATATAACCGGGATTTACGGTCATTTTCAAGCAGCAACATTTCGTTTCTCGAACGGTCTCGACGCTTGTTCATTTTACCTGTTGACTTGCTCGAGTCTTCTTCTTCTTCTTCATCGTCTTTATCTCCTCGGCTCTGTGCTTCTTTTTCGACTCGGCCGGCGTGATTACCGCTGCTCTTTTCCCCACGCTGACCTTTAACGGCTCGATAAATGAGAACCGCGGCGCACACGGATAGTGTGGAGATTATGACAGTAATGAACACGACGACCGCGGTTTCATAGCCTCCGATCCCAGCGGATTGACGCTTCATATCGAGGACGAGGTAACAGAGATTAAACCACCAGTAACGCGCGAGCTCTGCTGATCCCCAGTCTTTGCAAAAGCATAGTCTGCGACTAAAACTATGTAGACGTGAGCTGTGTGTCAGTCTTTTAAAAAAAAATTTCAAAGTCTTCTAATGTGTGGTCAAATCTGCCCAGTTCACACGAGCTGCCACGACCACTCTGAACCTTCAAGTCGTCTCGGAAATTCCTACTTACGAGTTCGGAGGTCGTAATGACGACATGATATGATATGAAGAAAACTTTAGTTTCTGGTTTTGTATAGTCAAAAAAGCAAGTTTATTATGCCTTACTAAAAGAAAATGACGCGAACAGGAAACGCATTAACTATATGAGTAGTGTTTTTATCACGTTAGAATCATTGAATCACATCGCTGCTTAATATCAGAAGTAGGACCAGTTTACAGTACAAACTGTCTACATCAATTATTTATTGAAATCACAACAGAAGCACATCAGTGAAAGCGTCCATACTGGCAGCAGCCATCACGTTTTGTTACTGATGCTGCCTTCAAGTGGTGTTGGAAATATGGTATTTACGAGATGAGATCACATAAACGTCACTGCAATGTCGTATTTACCAGTGGGAAACTCGGATTTTTCGATTTTAGTTTACTACCAGTAGTTTTGCATGTTAACTGTACAGTTCAAGCTTGTGTACACTTTGTCTAACTTGCACTGATGTTAATGAGGAGTTACAACAAAATAATATTATATAATATAAAATATTACTGATCTAATGCGTGTCCTGTTCGATTCATTCTCTTCAAGTAAGGCTAAATAAACTTGCTGGTTTTGCCTATACGACAAAAGAAGTAGTACAAACAAAAGTTTTCTTTTGGCGTCACCACCCGACAAAAACACTTGAACGTACATCATGTCGTAACTACGACCTCCGAACTCGGAACTTCGGAGGACGACTTCAAGGCAGCATGACACTCCCCCAACTCGGAAAGTCGGGGCTCGTCGAAAAATCCGAGTATCCCACAGGTAAATACGACATTGCGGTGACGTTCATGTGCGCTCATCTCGTAAATACGGTATTTTCGACACCACTTGATGGCAGCAATATAACATCTCAACTGTATAACATAAGGACGTTATCAAGCTGTCGTGTGCTTTGATTGGTTACCGCAGATGTCACTTAAAGCTTCTGCTCTCGGATTGGCTGTAGAGTGACGTATTTGGAGTACCAACAGCGGAAGGTCGAGGATATTTGAACGCTTTATTTTTCCATCTTAAATATTTTCTCGGTAAGGTTAAAACGGACTTTATTGTTTTTATGACTTGTTGATGTAAGTATGTGTTTATGGTAGGCGAGTCTATGCGTCGTGTGTTGCATTTATTTTTCTGATACAATTGGCTTGCTAAAATGCTAACTAGCAAAATAAGCTGACGCCTCGCTAAGCTTCTTGTTTGACGAGTAGCAGCTTAAAATATGAAGCCAACGATGCAAATCTCGATCTGTATTTAGTTTTCTGAAGTGCCGTTTTACCCAACGAAGCTACCATAGCTACCATTTTGTTATCACGAAGCCTTCTAAATGGCTTGTTGATGCTAACAGAAGTCCACTAAATAAGGGTATGAATGGTTGATTATTAGAGGATGTCTAACAGTCTGGAACAACTTAATAACCGAAGGACAAATATCTACTGGTAAAGATGGTACACGTGTTTGTGTTTATGGCTGAATGATTACTATACATGATATGAAGCGTGAACGCCAATTGTGTTGTTCTTTTATACTCATACATTCACCGGCCACTATATTAGGTATACCTTGCTGGTACCAGCTTGGACCTCCCTTTGCCTTCAGAACTGCATATACAAGGCAGAATGGGATCCATGCCTTCATGTTATTTAAGCCACATTCTGACCCCATTATCTGAAAGTGTTAACTGGAAGGAGTGGCATGCAATGTGGTCTTCTGCTGTTGTAGCCCATCTGCTTAAAGTTCCGATGTATTGTGCATTCAGAGATGCTCTTTTAGAGCCTTAGATGTAACGAGTGGATATTTGAGTTACTGTTGCCTTTCTATCAGCTCAGACCAGTCTGGCATCAACAACAGGATTGTGGTAGCCTAGCGGTTAAGGTACAGGACTATGGACCAGAAGGTCCAGGGTTCAAATCCCACCTCTGCCAAGCTGCCACTGTTGGGTCCTTGAGCAAGACCCTTAACCCACAATTGCTTGGATTGTAAGACTGTATCAATTATAAGTCGCTCTGGATAAGGGCGTCTGCTAAATGCTGTAAATGTAAATTTTTGCTCAGGGATTGCTGCTCACTGGATATTTTCTCTTTTTCGGACCACTCTCTGTAAACCCTAGAGATGGTTGTGTGAAAATCCCAGTACATCAGCGGTGTCTGAAATGCTGAGACCAGTTCGCGTGACACCAGTAGCCAGGCTGCATTCAAAGCCAGTTAAATTACAGCTCTTGGATCTTTTGGTCCATGTGATTGGCTCATTCAATATTAGCGTTAACAAGCAGTTGCAGGGGACCTAAGAAAGTGGTCATCGAGTGTATTTAATGACCATTTTTATCTGATACACCCATCTACTCTGCTTAATCAGGGGTGAGCAACATGTGACTGAAGTTTTCATTCCGGGAATTAACTTCTTTTATTCAAACTGATTTCATTTTTTTCCTCTTATTCAATCGGTTGGTTTTGAAACTGCTGATGACTGATATTGGGTGTATTGATGCTTTATTGCGTCTGGCCATTTTGTGAGTAATGTTACCTATTCAAGCTGACAATGTTATTTGGCAGATACTCTAGCTTTGTGCTGTTACAGGTGGATCTGTTATACAGGAGAGGAAAACAATGTGAAAGTGCCGACACTGCACGTCATGTGTGTTTGTTCTACTGCAGTATTCTAATCAGTTCGTTATGCTTACTTGACACTTTAGTTACAGGGAGTAATGGCTATTTAAAAAGTTAGGTTTCTTCATAAAGTTAACGTGTCTCAATCCCACAAGTACATTCCACCTCTTCTCACATCTGTCCAGGCCAGTCTTGGGTGGTGCATTTTAAAACTCTACTAAACCTAAGTTTGTTTGTTTTTTTTGATGAATTGGGTATTTTGGTTTATATTTTAAAATAGTTGGGTATATTGATGTCCATACCCACTTATAACAGTCTTACAAGGTACCATCAAGATTCCATCGCTCAAAAATAGGTTATGCCACACAGCCTTCATTGTTTAAGGAGATTAATGCATCCTGCCTTAGAGCAACGAGTGTAAAGCCTTTATTTGGGAAGGGCGTATCATCTCAGAACCAGCCTGATGTTGAATATTGTTTGTCGTTAGTGAAGTGTCAATGAATACATGTGCATTGACTGTTGAGGTAATGATTGGCATATCCCCTTTTCCTTTACTTGATATGCAACTGCATGGAAATTGGGGGAATTTAATTGTTTCTTTCATTGATTCATCCAGACTCTCTTCTTCTTCTTCTCCACATCTTGCTTCTCTTTAGTGCACTCTAACCTTGTTTTTGTTTGTACAGGTGATAGTTCTGGTTTTTATTTGTTTCCCTGTATGTCATTTCATTAAGCCAAACTCTTAGAATTCTGTCACAATTTGTTTTGTTCTGCATTTTCTATTTTCAAAGCATATTGCTGTTTTTATTGATTCTGGAATAGTGCGCATCCAGTTCAGTCAGAATCAGAAGGCGGAATGATTTCAATTAGATGGACAAAATCTCTCAATTTAGACTTAGACAACAACGGAAAACATTACACTGTACAGTGAACTTGGAAAGGGTAGGATTAACTTAATTTCTTCTTTTTTTGAATCACTTTGTTTTTATACTTAATAAGATTCAACTCATTGACTCTGAAGTGTATATAAAAGTTTTCAAAAGTGCCCAGAAATGTGCATGAACGAAGCCACACCTTATTGATGAAACTGTTGTAATGCATCGGAAATGACGGATGAATCCCGTATAGTGCATGGAAATGAGCACCTGCTAATTTGCTTGTTATTTAAATATTATTTGCAGGTTCCACACCTCCCACCTTTATTACATGAAGCCAGCTGAGCCAGTAAACGAAAAGCATCTTATTTGTCTGTCAGATGCTTAAATTTAAAACTATTCAAGAGCCCAGTAGATGTATGGGTTTGTGTAGATCTGATGCCCAGTTAAATTTATGCTGGGTCAAGATTTTTATTTGAAAACGTTGTTTATTTGTATTAAATTTGTTGTTCTACAGTTTTTCTTTGTTACTGTTCTTGTTTATTCTTCACTGGGAATTATTTAATGGCATATTTGGTGTCTAATTCATTGACAAAGCCAAACATCTTCATCATGTGTGAGATGCATTTCATTAACCCTAGCTACCTCTCTGTTTCCGTACTTCACATTCAGCATTTGGTCATGACAACTCTGGATGACAAGCTCCTTGGTGAGAAGCTGCAGTACTACTACAGCAGCAGCGAGGATGAAGGGAGCGATCATGAGGAAAATGAATGCCAGTCGAAAACCATTAGGGAGCAGGAAGTTCTGGAGGCTGAAATAGACTACAGTCCCGATGGCAGTGCTGTGAACACTGGTGCGTATTTTCACCGACTTCTATACTCTAATGTTGGTCAAGCTGTGCATTCTGTGTGTTCAGTGTATGAATACAATGATATTCTTATCTAATGCTTTCATTACTGCGTGAGTCTTTTCTTGTAGTTAAACTACAGTTATTTACTTTTCCCTCATCATATGACCCCCATATTGTGACAGGACAGTGCTATAAAGCCTTTCATCCCACAGTGTGTCAAAAGCATAATCTCACACCGCTCAGATTTTTTTACAACCCAGAATCTATTTCAGCTGTGTTAACTTGGGGAAATCAAATGACAGACAGACCACACACTGCTGGCTCAGTCCCTTAACAACCAGTGCACATAAACTCCCTGATCACTTTATTACGTACACCTTCTTGTTTTTACACTTGTTCTCCATTTTATTAGTTCCACTCACCATATAAATTCACTTTGTAGTTCTACAGTTACAGACTGTAGTCCATCTGTTGCTCTACATACTTTTACTCCCCATTACTCTGTTTTCTAATGGTCAGGACCCCCACAGATCAGGTACCATTTGGGTGGTGGAGCATTCTGAACACCACAGTGACACTGATGTGGTGGTGGTGTGTTAGTGTGTGTTATGCTGGTATGAGTGTATCAGATACAGCAGTGCTGCTGGAGTTTTAAGCATCTCATTGTCACTGCTGGACTGAAAACCGTCCACTAGCCAAAAATGTTTAGCCACCAGCATCCTGTGAGCACTGATGAAGGATTACAGGGTGACTAACAAACTGTGCATTAACAGATGAACTACTGTCTCTGACTTTACATCTACAAGGTGGAGCAGTATGATAGATGTCTATTAGAGAACACAGATTGAACAGTGTTTAAAAACTCCAGCAACAAGCACGACCTCCACATTTACATTTCCCGCACTTAGCAGACGCCCTTATCCAGAGCGACTTACAGAAGTGCTTTGTATTCTTCCTAGTAGGAAAACCTCAAGTTGGTACAAGTAAGCAGTAGCTCTAGAACACACTCCAACTACAGCTTGCTAGGATCTGATGTAGATAAAGCAACCCTAATAAGCAGTTACCTACAGCACTGAAACTAGCAGAGCTAAGCAGATATACTTAAGCAACAACCTACGTTACCAAACAGATGAAGAATCTAGGAGGATCACAAACATTTTTGTCAAACTCCTGTCGAAAGATGAAGAACACCAGACCAAAGCTCTACAAGCAAATGCACCTCAGTCGTCCTACACCCCCCCCCCCCCCAAAAAAAACCCTTCTTTAATTCTTTGAAGCAATAGGACTTATAGGACTTACACCATATACGATACGGAAGCCTCCTAAGAAACATGTTGACCCCACCCTGACTCTTAAGACCTTGTCCCCTTCTGTGTGTACTCTCAGGTCCAAAGGGTGTGCTCAATGACTGGAGGAGGTACAAGCAGCTAGAGACCGAACAAAGGGCTGAACAGAAAAAGGAGATGGAGAAACTGATCAAGAAGCTCAGTATGACTTGCAGATCACACGCCGATGAGCAGCTGGACAAAGAGAAGCAAAAGGAGCTGCAAGACAAGATTAATGGAAAGGTGAGGTGCCATTTCTCAAAAAAAAAAAAAAAAAACATTTAAGCCGGGTGGCGTTTTAGGGAAGCAATGGGAGTTTTTGTTAGGTTTACATTTTTGGGGAGTATTTCTAGATCAAAGTTGGCAAACTGTTTTTTATGGACTTAGAAACTGAATGATGAACTGACATCTTGAGGAGGTGGAAACTTATGAAAGTATCATGTTACTTAGTCACTGTAGTGTGTTGAGTACAATCTGTTTTACCGCCATTGTTTGTCTATGGACATTCCATGCCTGTATGTTCCATTAAGTGTGGCTGAAATAACAGTACAGGTGCTCTCCGATTTACAATGGGGATCTCTCAGCTGCTCTATGTCCATGTTGTACTGCGTGACTGATAGCATTGTGTTTGAAATCCGCTTCGAAAATGAATGAATGAATGCACGTACCCTAATGCTGAAGCACATACCGTATTACTCCGTGATGCTGCGCACTACGGTTGCCGTAAGCTTCGTAACTTACCAGGCCGTGCTAAAAACATTTCGACAGATTTATGAGCGCGTGTACCCATCTACAATCGGTTCTAGGTCAGAAAGCACAACCAGAATTAATTCATACATTAGACGCACCGCATTTAAAGGCGCACTTTCGATTTTTGAGAAATTAAAGGATTTTAAGTGTGCCTTATGGTCCGAACAATACGGTAGTTTAATGTATACTGTATATATACTGTTTGTCATAGCCTTGCCTACCTTTAGAGAGGGACTCAGACCCTGCAGTGCCAGGAGTGCCCCCCTGCTTAAGCCAGTACATGTCCAGGCCCATCTGAAGTTTGCCAGAGAGCATATGGATGATCCAGAAGAGGATTGGGAGAATATCATAATATCAGAACGTTTTGGTAAACATTCAACTTGTCGTGTTTGGAGGAAGAAGAATGCTGAGTTGCACCATACCTACTGTGAAGCATGGGGGTGGAAACATCATGCTTTGGGGCTGTTTTTCTGCAGAGGGGACAGGACGACTGATCCGTGTTAAGGGAAGAATGAACGGGGCCATGTATCATGAGATTTTGAGCCAAAACCTCCTTCGATCAGTGAGAGCATTGAAGATGGAACGTGGCTGGGTCTTCCAGCATGACAATGATCCCAAACACGCCGCTTGGGCAACGAAGGAGTGGCTCCATTAAAAAGCATTTCAAGGTCCTGGAGTGGCCTAGCCGGTCTCCAGACCTCAACCCCATAGACTAAATACTTTTTTGTACCACTGTATACCGGCCAACACTGGTACGTACAGGGGCAGGGATTTGCATCTGTATTCAGTTGTTAAGAACCAGCACTTTCGTGCTATGTTGCGTAGAATATATTTCTTTGACTGAAAAGATTTTTAAGAGACTAAAGTCTGACACCCACTCACATAAAAACACAGGTCACAGAGTTTTTAGTTACAGACTATGATTTTGCCAAGACTAGGGATTTTCGGTGGTCACTATTTGCAAGTCTCCAACTAGATTGCTTTTGAGATTATTTGGTGCAAGTCCAGTTTCCTGTATGGAATAAAAGCTGCATCAAGATGCATCCATTAATCAATAATTACTTTTGTATATATATGTATGTACAACAAATTTTGGAAACCAAACAGAACAGCCTGTTTGTCCCATCTTTGTGTGTGTTTCCATGAGTGGCAGAACTGTCTCTACACGTGGAGCAAAGTTACGACAAAGCCACTGACTAGCTTGGCTTCACCCCATGCAGGATGCTTAGTTTTTGCTTAAGCTGGGCCCCAGCTCAGGTGCGTCTGTGTCTTCTTTCAGGTAACTCTGCGAGTTGATGAGGAGGAGGATGAGGATGATGAGGCGTTTTTCTGCAGCAGTTACCGCCCTGCAGCGCATGGAGAAAGAAATGAGGCCCAGGTAAACGGAGGGCGTCCGCTTCGAGCGCGTCATCCTCAGTCTCTTCAGGCGAGGAGTTCCTGCGTGCCCATTGATGACGAGGGGGCAGGGGCACCTTGGTTGTGTACACATATTCGAGCCGGACGTACCGGCCTGCCAGGCCATGGAAGGCAGCCTGATTTGTCTGGCTCTGCAATATCCTCAGGTAATCAACAGTCTTCCAGATGCACTCGGGGAGTATTCATGGCCCATATACTGGACCTGAATGAACGCTTGTGGGAGTGTGTTAAGCTCTGCAGGTCTTATACGTATCATCAAACCAACATGCTAGCTTTAGAAATATTTAACATTTATTTTTGTTGCTGATGTGTAACCATAAATCTGTGTTAACACCTACGTAATGCAATACTTCTTCTTCTTCTTCTTTCGGCTTTTCCCTTTATCATGGGTCACCACAGCAAGTTTAAAACGTTTTCCACCTCACCTTGTCCTCTACTCTCACCCCAACTCCCTGCATATCTTCATTTACCACAACCAAATAACTCCTCTTTGGTCTTCCTCTCCGTCTCTTGCCCTGGCAGCTCCATCGCCAACATCCTCCTACCAATATATCCACTTATCCCTCTTCTGCATATGTCCAAAACATCTCAGTCTTCCCTCTCGAAATTTGTCTCCCAATTTTCTAACCTGTGCTGTCCCTCTGATGATCTCATTCCTAATCCTGCCGTCCACCCTAGACACTCCTAAAGAGAACCTCACCATCTTAAGTTCTGCCACCTCCAGCTCTGCTTCCTGTCTCTTTGTCAGTGCCACTGTCTCTAAGCCATACAACAAGGCTGGTCTCACTACTCTCTTATAAATCTTTCCTTTCACTTTTGCTGCGACCCTTTTGTCACACAGCACTCCTGACACTCTTCTCCACCCACTCCATCCTGCCTGTACTCTCTTCTTTACCTCCTTTCCACACTCCCCATTTCCTTGGACAGTTGACCTACGTAATGCATACAATTTTAATATAAATAACCTTGTGTCTCTCCTGAATATGAATATTAAATAAAACCAATCAGCAAACAAAATCTAACATGGTGACACAGGTTAGAGTCCTGGCCACGCTTTCTGACCAGGTTGGGCACAGTCACGTTGAGTTGCGTCTGAGGGAGCAACGGTGGGCCGGTGATGCTACAGTGAACTGCCGTCCTGTCCAGGGCATGCCTGCTGCAGTGTTCCCTGGGGAGCCTGTGTATCCCTGACCAGGCAAAAGTGTGGTTTAAATGGTCTGTGATGCAGAATTAGGTAATGAATCTCTCTCTCTGTGCACATGTAGGTGAAGTTCTGTGCCGCACAGGGCTCCGTGCTGGGCACCAGCGCGCTGTTCCGCAGCTCGGCACTGCCCGCACTGTTGCTGTACCGTGGCGGCGATCTGGTGGGCAATCTGGTACGCATCTCCGATCAGCTGGGGGACGACTTCTACGCCACCGACGTGGAGGCGCTGCTGCATGAATATGGCCTGCTACCCGAGAAAATCCCAAACACAAACCCACACTCGTCTATTCGCCAGAGCAACGACTCGGACAGCGATCTGGATATAGACTAGCTACTAGAACACGAGCTGTGTATACTGTACGCCTGCACAATAACTCGTCCCTGTCTGAAGCGACCGAAACAAATCACGTCTGTGTACAAACACACACTCATCCATCCCACCACTCTCACAGCAACCTGTGTAAACACGGAGTGCGTTCATACACCTGCATAACAACTCGTTATTCAAAGGGTCAAAACAGTCACATCTGCATGTGAACGAACACACACAGAGCGCCCACGTCATCCTTCTTCATGTAGGACTTTAATTAGCTATGGACCTGAGTTACTTATACAGGTATGCATCATTTAACGTCCATCTGATCAACTTTAATGTCTTAGGTGTTAAGAGTAGGGTTGGGTATTGAATTCGGGTACCCTTTAAGAAAATAGAACCTCTGTTCCACTTATCGGTTCGTACTAATGCATGTTCTGCTTTAAAACACCCGAGCAATAACATGTATTAAGGAAGCATCTATCTGCCAGGACCGGTGTGTCATGTGATCACATGCATCATCACGTCATTTGTTTTTTTTTTATACGCTCCGCTATTGCATTAGCGGAAAATAGGCGCTCAAAAGTTTAGCTCCGCTTTCAGAGGAGAGACTAAATGCAATATTAGTGGAAAGCTGATCTGTTTTAAAGGATGTTTCACCTTTAAAATGGCAAAACATCTGTGCCAGCAGTGTAATATGGAGCTTCAGCAGCAGGGTTCAAACGACTGCGCTCTCCAAGCACACATGCTGCATTAGCCAAATTTGGCTTAATTTACTCAATGACCTAGGAACAAAATGTACTAGGGACTGTGGTAGCCTAGCGGTTAAGATACTGGACTATGGACCAGAAGGTCCAGGGTTCAAATCCCACCTCTGCCAAGCTGCCACTGTTGGGTCCTTGAGCAAGACCCTTAACCCACAATTGCTTGGATTGTAAGACTGTATCAATTGTAAGTCGCTCTGGATAAGGGCGTCTGCTAAATGCTGTAAATGAAAATGTACTAGTGATAAGTAATCTCTACTGCTGACATTATGAAGCTGTGATCCAAAAGAAGAGTAATCATTTTTATATTGTGCTTTTTTTCTTCCCATTTAAGCCTGTTTTAGTTATGTCTTACACATCTTACTTTCCTTTTAGACCACATATTTGTCATTTCTGCAGTGGAGGCTACTTATGACCAGTAATGGACAGAGGTTTGGTGTTCCTAGGTCACTTACTACATTAAGCCACATTTAAGCTATTTACTTCTAACAGGTTTAAATCGTCACCTCACAGCAAGAAGGTCCTGGGTTCAATCCCAGGGTGGAGCGGCCTGGGTCCTTTCTGCGTGGAGTCTGCATGTCCTCCCCATGTCGGTGTGGGTCTACTCTGGGTACTCCGGTTTCCTCCCACAGTCCAAAGACATGCAAGTTAGGTTAATTGATTACACTAAATTGGCCTGGTTTGAGTGTGGTCGCTGGCGACAGATGGAGCGATGCGGCGGCTGGAGTGTTCTCGGTCGCATCAAGTGGCGGTGGGCGGACCTCGCATCCGGCGGGACAAGCGCCAGCACAATGATGATCAATTCTAATAGGTTTAAATGGGAAGAAAAAAAGCTCAACGTAAAAATGATTCCTTTTGAAGTTTAAATATATTAATATTAATATTAATATATTATATATATATATATATATATATATATATATATATATATATATATATATATATATATATATATATATATATATATATTGCTTATACCTAAACGTTTGGCACATTTTTTTTCACTAATTTGGAATCGATAAGAAAAATCGGATAAAATTCAAACGATACGCAACCCTACTTTAGGATTATAATGGGAGATAAAAATCCATCTTGCATCTTAATTTGTCTGAATGACAGAAAACTAGTGAGACCCCTGCAGACCGAAAAGAAAATCGCAGTCATGAAGGCAGAAAACAACAACGTTATGTTTGTGTCCATTATCGGTATGAGAGTTAGATTTTATAAAAGATTCAAAGATAAGAATTTCTGTGTTGTACTGTACTAAATGTTTTCATATTGTGTTTTAATTAAAATTATTGTCATGATTAATATCGAAACTCCTGCGTGACTATGGGAACGTCCGGTCCATGTCCATTTTGGTCATTGTCTTGTTTCACAGATTATTATGTGGGTGTTAAACAGCGCAGACCTGTGCGGAGCTTTAAGTCACTTAGCGCATTGGACCAAATGATCAGATTGAAGGGTGTGTGTTTCGTGTACGTTTTAGGAATACATGACATTTAGAATACAGTGGGTATCATTTGAGTTTGTTATCATTTGTTTACAAGGATGCATATTTACAAAGTTAAGAACGGCACTATGTTTCTGGGACTGCCGTTGCGGTTAGGGGAATGCTTTTACTTATCTCAGTGGTTCCCAGAGTGGGGAAATGTTTAAGATACATAATGCATGTCACTTGTAATAATAATAATAATAATAATAATAATTCAACCACATAGGTGATTTGTCACTTTTTGTTCAGTAAGAAGTTGCCTGTGTTTAAACTAAATTCTAGTGGAGTTTGGAAGTAAAAGACATGCACCTGAGTGTTGGGAGGGAAAAGGGGGCGTTGCAGAAAATTTTGGGAACCAATGACTTATCTTAACAATACATAAATCGGTAGAAATATCATACAAAGTGCTATGAACACCTGTGTGTGTCAACATGTATTCATATCAGAAGCCCATGATACTGTTTTTATTGTTATGAATTGTCCTTGGCATTCTGCTCTATGCAATCCAGGAAGCAGACTCTGACATCAGCCCATGTGTAACTATTTATTGTAGATTTAGCTGAAAGTGCAGTTTTTGTTTGTATGTGCGTTACTTTTCTTTTAGGAAGGAGACATCCTTCGTGGCTTTCTGTTAGTTTTATACGTTTTGTAAGTGTGTCCACTGGGTCCACTATGAATAAAAGAGCTGCTTGTGATGTTTGTGATTTCGCCTTTTTATTCACCTTGGTATTTTGGCCCATTCCTCCATGCAGATCTCCTCTAGAGCAGTGATGTTTTGGGGCAACATGGACTTTCAACTCCCTCCACAAATTTTCTATGGGGTTGAGGTCTGGAGACTGGCTAGGCCACTCCAGGACCTTGAAATGCTTTTTACGGAGCCACTCCTTCGTTGCCTGAGCGGTGTGTTTGGGATCATTATCATGCTGGAAGACCCAGCCACGTTCCTTCTTCAATGCTCTCACTGATGGAAGGAGGTTTTGGCTTAAAATCTCACGATACATGGCCCCGTTCATTCTGACTTTAACATGGATCAGTCGCGTTACCACCTTCTGAGGGTTACATCAAACAGGGTAATGGGCCAGGTCACAAAGCTGTGCTCACTCACTCTGCACTCTATTAGACACAGTCAACATATTGCTCCACCTTGTAGATGTAAAGTCAGACACAGTAGCTCATTTGCTGTTGCCCAGTTTGTTAGTAATTTTCTCATCTTACATCAGTGCTCAACAGGATGCTGGTGGCTGGACATTTTTGGTTGGTGGACTATTTTCAGTCCAGCAGTGACAGTGAGGTGTTTAATAACTCCAGCAGCACTGCTGCGTCTGATCCACTCATAGCAGCACAACACACCACCACATCCGTGTCACTGCAGTTCTGAGAATGATCCACCACCCAAATAGTACCTGATCTGTGATGGTCCTGACCATTAGACAACAGAGTAAAGGGGACTAACAAAGTCATCATTTTCGTGGCGCTTGTCCCACGATGCGAAATCCACCCACTGCCACTTGATGCGACCGAGAATACTCCAGCGTCGCTCCCTCTGTCGTCAGAGACCAAACTCAAACCAGGCCAATTTAGTGTAATCAATTAACCTAACTTGCATGTCTTTGGACTGTGGAAGGAAACCGGAGTATCCCGGCGTAAACCCACGCGGACACGGGGACCGTTACACTCTGGGATTGAATCCAGGACCTTCTTGCTGTGAGGCGGCAATGCTACCCACCGCCAACGGGGATTAACAAAGTATGTAGACAAATTGTAGAACTACAAAGTGCTTCTATATGGTGAGTGGAACTGATCTGGACAATGAGTGCAGAAACAAGGACGTGTACTTAATAAAGTGATCGCTGGGTTTATAAGTTTTGATTGTTCAGTTTAATTCCTATACAATACATTGAGCAAACCAGCAGAGGGCAGCATTTAGCCTGAGAACCATTAACAGGTGTAATCTAGCAACCGTTTTATCGCGCTCTTAAAACTGTTGTGCTATTTGTTTAGATAGAATTCTGTACCATTACAGTACAGCCAAGTTCTGGTGTTACGTTAAGTACAGACACTGATAAAAAATAATGTTTGGAAGTGTGACGTCTGACGTGTTTGTGTAGCGCTGGAATATGGTGACGTCGCTTGTACACGTCGCTCAGGACGGCGAAGATGGCGGATATGTGTCAGGCTTAGTGCCCCTGCACAGCTCAGAAAGTCCACGCTCTGTCCGTTTGAGATTTGACTTCGCGGCGAAAGAGAGGTGATGTCTTGATGTGGTAATGCCATTTTCCCCCGGAATGTCATATTGGGTTGGCTGACATTGCTCGAAATTGCATGCTAACTTCATTTGCTATGAAGTCGGCATTCAGTAGGCTAGTCGGTTAGCTCTCTGTTGGGCATTGGGTTACTGGGTCGGCAGCTGGCTGGAGCTGGAGATGTCCGGTTTGACGTGAGGAGTTCGTAATTAAAGTTGCGTTAAAGCTGTTAAAGTTCCGTGTCCGTTAGGTTAGCTGTAGTCCATGTCGCGTTGATGGGTAGCTAGCTGCAGCTAGGCTACGTTAGCCGAGTAGCGTTAATCTGGGCTGCGTACCAAACTACACCCTAGAGTACTAAATAGTTCAAAACAGGACCTACAGTTTCTGTTGTGTACCGACCTACTACTTAGTGATGTAGGAGATGGTTTGGGACACAGCCCTCTGGTTCCAGCTGGTTCTTTGCTTGCACATCCTTAGCTCGATGGCTAATGTTGTTTCCAGTGCGATAGTAAGAGAAGGCAAACTTTTTTGTGTTTTATAAGTATATTTCTGTTATGTTTTTGTTGTATAGTGTTGTAATCGTATATTACATTATACCAGTATGTCACGCTAACCTGGCTTTAAAGTAGCTGTATTCTAGCATCATGTCGTTCCTCATTTTGTTATGGAAATGTCGTGCTTCTGTTTCTCACTGCCTGAAGCTGAACCCCGTGTAAAGCCGCTTAACATCGTCAGCTAGCTACCTCTAAAGAGGTCTTGTTCATTCAGGGAGTGATTGGGATCCACAACAAACATTCTCTGAGAGACGTACAGGTGTCCAAATACTTAACGTCCATGTCATCATGGCAGTAGACGCAATCACGAACCGTTTTTTACGTCACAGGTGCATAGGCGAACATAGGAAAATGATAACACACTGTGTTGATATTTTCAGCCGGGAAATGTTGTAACATGTTCTTATCAAGGTCGCAGAAACAAACCGCATGTTCTTTAGTCTGTCCTGTTCTGTATATGACTGTTGTGTTTAAGCAGTAGAACAGGGGAGGGAGTGTGGTATAACATCACTCTGATTTGGTTGCAGGTACGAACATGAGGCGAGTGCCATAGATAATCACAGAATAGGTGTTAACCGCGATAACACATGACCTCATGTTCTGTTGCTTTTATACACGTTTTTTACAACATAAGTCACAGATGTCTGTATTTCATGCTGAATTCCTAACAGTACCTTCCGCCAAAAAGTAGGTCCTCGACAAATGTGGTGTTGCTGTGCACCGGTAACAATGCCCCTTTACTGTAACATGGTACGATACAAAAGGGTTATGTTATACTACTATGTATCATTAACTTGAAATACAAAGTGCAAATAAGAGAGTATTAAAGGAAGACAAAGACTACAAGTAAAAAGAAATGTAATTAATTTATCATTCTAAGGGTTATCACCGATATTTGTATACGTCATGTTTGTGTGCCTAAAGCTTGTCCTTACTTGGCAGCATGGCGGTAATGTGATAAGGTTTTGGTGTGAAAAAGCAGTGCTGGTATTTGTCATAAATATCTAGAACGCTTCTCAACCGATCAGATCGTAAGATTGGAGCTAACTGATGTGTAATATGACATGAAGCAGAATTCGTAGACAATGACCCTTACAATAGCAAAAGTGGCACAGGGTGGCCTATCTGAGGAGGAGACTACAAACTACCACTGCAGTCGGTCTTGTATCTGGTTAAGGTTTCAACCACATGAATTGTGAACCAGATCGAAGTGTGGTTGCCGTTGCCGTCCTGGGTAATATGAAAATCAGCTCAAAACACTGGACCGCTCTCTTCTGGTGTTGTTTGCAGCTTTTGTTTGCTGAAGGTGGATGCCACGTCGAAGGTCACAGTTTTACACTTTAAACTTCTTTAAACTAAGAGGAAGCTCTGACTTTGGGAGTTAATGCTCAGGAGCAGGTGGCTGTTATTTAATGGTGGCAAATATTTAATCAGCCAATGCCATGGCAGCACATAGTGCCACTCCTGTCTGCTAAGAACAGACAACTGGGGCTATGGTTTGCAGCGGCTCACAAATTGGACTGTAGAAGAATGGAAAAATGTTGCTTGGTCTGATGAGCCTCGATTTTCGGTGCGACTTTAGTATGGTGGGGTCAGAATTTGGCGTAAACAACATGAAAGCCTGGATCCATCCTGCCTTGTATCAATGGTTCAGGCTGCTGGTGGTGTAATGGTGTGAGGGATATTTTCTTTGCACGCTTTGGGCCCCGTAGTGCTAACTGAGTATTGCTTAAACTCCACAGCCAGTCTGAGTATGGTTCCTGACCATGTCCATCCCTTTATGACTGCAGTGTACCATCTTCTGTTGGCTGCTTTCAGCAGGATAATGTGTCATGTCAAAGCTCAAATCATGACAATGAGTTCTCTGCACTTAAATGGCTTCGAGTCACCAGATCTCAGTTTGTTAGAGCACCTTTGGGATGTGGTGGAATGGAAGTTTAACATCTTGGATCAGTTTGGACCAAAATCTCTGAGGAATGTTTCCAGCACCTTGTTAAATCTATGCCACAAATAATAATTAAGGCGGTTCTGAAAGCCAAATCATTCCCAGTTGAATTATTCCGTTCATTCAATTTTGAGCTTTACTCAGACGCGCCATCACTGGCAGCACAGGGCGCATGCTGGGAACCAACTCTAGACAGGACACCGGTCCGTTGCTGGGCACGTGCACCCAATACTGGTACACTTTAGAGACACCAGCTGACCTAATGCATGTCTTTGGAATGTGGTAGGAAATCTGGAAGAAACCCACACAGACATGGGGAGAACATACAAATTCCACACAGGCAGTGGCCGGGCTGGGACTCCAGATCCAGGTCTCTGGTGCTGTGAGGGGACAGAGCTAACCACTGGGCCACCCTTAACCCTCAACAATTTTAATTTTCTGGATAGGGTTGTATGATAGATGCTTGCATAAGGTTTTTTTGAAAGTAAGTACGTTTTTCATAGCAAGTTTACCGTCATTATTTAAGTGGTGGTAATAAATAATAACTCGGTGGTAAGAGGCAGGTGCCTGGGTTCATATCAGTGTTCTCAGCCACCTGTCCCAACAATCGCCAGTCCACAAAGCCTGGTTAAAAATTTGCAAAGGAGCTAAAAACAAACTCCAGCAAGTGTGAGTGAAGTCACAGAAATGCTAGATCAGACTAACTGCATGTTGTGTTGTTTTGGCCCCATGTGTTTTTCCTTTAAGGCTGAATTGTAATGAATAATAATAATAAGGCTGTCTTACTCTGGGATAAAGACTGGCCTCAGCATGCTCAGTTAAACTGTTTGGCGAGCGTATCCTGCATGAACCTTTGTGTGCGCTGTAACTTACGTGGGAGTGGTGGTATGTTTGCGGAGAATCAATATATCCTCATGTAACGTTTTGCACGTGGCATTGTAAATAGTTGATTTAATGACGTGTTATTTTATCACTGTGTAATTTAGGTTGAGTGTGTATGATGTGCAAGGCTGGTTTAATTGCAGCTTAATTATTGTTCAGAAGACGCAAGTGACAGTTGAGGTCTATTTTGAGGGGGCCGACAATAATGCGTGAAATACACTAGGGGTGATATTGCCAAAAAAAAATCATATCTGGATACTTTCTGAGATTTTGGCTGGTCGTGAACAGCTGACTCCCAAAGTTTGTCATAATCTGCTCGGTGGTTAGTTTGCAGAGGGTGAAATGAGTTAGCTGTCGAGCTGTCTTTAACAGCGACTGACATAGTTTGCAGCCATGTTTTGAACAACATTCATATTTTCAAAGCCAAACCACCTCTGTGCGAATGAGCAAGAGACGTGTAAATTGAATTAGTCTGTTCCAGGCGCCCAGAAAATCCACACTGTATAAGGAATTCTATGCATTAATGGAGTTGTATTGTGCAGGTGCTCCTTGATTAACAAATGCATCACAAGTTTTCTGTCATGAATTGAGGGGTTTAATGAGTGTTCGGTAGTGTGAGTGGTCTATACTGTATAATAGTGGAACCTGTTAACATGTTTAAAACACTTCGATTAACCTATAGTTTATTAACACAAAGCTTATTTTCATAACAAAATAAGTGTCTCATGTAATTTCTTGAGTAATAGGTTGTAAGTGAAAAGAAAAGCAAAACACTTGCTTTGTTACCGAACTCTCGAAAGCCTAGCAAGTGTTAGAACATGGTATTGCGCAGCGGTTCTCACTGTATTCCTTTTGGTTGGCTGCTATCCCTGACCTTTTTAGATTCCATGGAGCATGGATATTAGCAATAAGAATACTGTACTATAGATGCAAAAATAAATAAAAACATGAGAAACGAAGCGAAGATTTGCCCTTAGCAAGAGCAATTGTGAATCATCTGTATTGAATCATGAGCGTCCACTTGCAGTGTGGTTCGGATTTTGGTTCTAATTCTGAATCATAAATAGAATAATCATTCATATTTAAAAATATAAACAAGATAAATAGGGCTGCAACAACAAATCGATTATTAAAAGTGTCGACAACGAATTTCATTATCGATTCGTCGTGTTGCATGATTTATGTGTCCCCCGCCTTATCATATCCACTTACGTTACTTGCGGCACTTGTGGTCAGCGTTGGAAAAAAAAAAAAACACGAGCAATTGAACAGAGCGAGGCGGAGGCGGCGCGGACGCGGAATTTTCAAAATAAGTTAGCATTAAGTCCATGTCCACACGTACACGGGTATTTTCTAAAACGGGGGTTTAAATTCGGTTTAAAAACATCCCGTCCACACAAGCACTGTTTAAACAAAAAACTTCGTCCACATGAAACGCAAAAACGCACACAGTCGCTGTCAAGAGCAAAGCCAAACCAGCAGTCCTATATGCCGCCGAAGCAGCTCACTCAACAACAACAGCGATGTCCTATGCATACGCCTCTGTTCTTCAGTGTAATGAAAAAGTAATAATTGTAAATTGATTTGTAGATTTATAACAAGTTCGGTCAACAGTGTTACAGCTGGCACTATTTAGGCTACGTCCGCTATTGCACAAAATCGCCTCAAGTAAACAAAGGAGATAACGGCGCACAAATGACGTTACAAGCAAAAAACTCTGTTTTCTCAGTCCACACGACAACGCTGAAAACGGAGTTTCTGAAAATCTTCACCCTGGAAGAAGTTTTGCAAAAAAAAAAAGTCCGATTTCAGTGACCTAAAACGCCGTTTTCGTGTGGATGAACGATCAAAACGCATAGAAAAAGCTACGTTTTTAAAAATACCTGTGTTCGTGTGGACAGGGCCATAGTCTCTAAAAAGAGAGCCAGCTTTAGCCTGGAGCATGTTGACATGATAACATTTTTGGATTGCAATGCAAAGTTCCTAAAGAAAGGGAGTGAATGAGTTTGTATGTAGTGTTCGCATCAGAGATGCACTTATTTTTCTTTATTATTTAATTTGTTATTTTAATTTACTAATAAATTTAATTTATTATTATTCATTTATTGTAAGCGCTTATTTGCTCTGTTATTTAATGTTATATTTCTGAATAAAGACATGGAAAGTGGGGTTTTTTTTCTTTTTTTTTTCTTTTTTTTTTTTTTTAAACCCGATTCATCGAAATATAATAATCGACCGATTAATCGATTATTAAAATAATCATTAGTTGCAACCCTAAAGATAACAACGTGAATGGAGTGTCCTTTCAAAACTTTGAGCAAACCTTTAATCCACACCATTGATACCAGTCAGGGTTCTGAGAGAAATGAGACTCAGCGTTTTCTAACCACCTGTAATTTTAGGTTCAGGTGATTATAATAATAAAAATCCAGCATGCTCGAAGGCTGTATGTTTTAAACCCTGCAACACTCTGTTCTGGATATTATTGCTTTCTTGCTGTCATGTCCACTTATTTATTTTTTTATAACTTTAAATGTATATACAGTGGAGCAAAATAGTATTTAGTCAGCCACTGATTGTGAAAGTTCTCCTACTTAGAAAGATGAGAGAGGTCTGTAATTTTCGTCATAGCTACACTTCAACTATGAGAGACAAAATGAGAAAAAACAATCCAGGACATCACATTGAAGGATTTTTAAAGAATTTAATTGTAAATTATGGTGGAATAACATAAATACAATCGAGGGTGGGGACTTTGGGGGGCTGCCATCACTGCTGAAAAAAATTCTACAGGAATCACTGCAATGAATAACCTTCCACATTTAGTGTAAGAAATTGAGTTGTCAGTAATCCCATGCTTTGGGACAGAAAGCCAATTACAAATGCCAAGAAAATGGTCTTTTTACAATAAAAGAAGAATTCTAGCTACATTAAGTTTCTCTAGCTATTAAAATAGACTGCATTTCATGGTTTTACATTACCTAAAATGACGATGCTTTTTTTTTTTTTTAACAGGGATAGTCTTCACGCTCCCTCAGACTCTTGAACTGGAGGCCTGCAGCAGTTAACAGAGATGCAACCCCCTCCACGTAACACACCTCCTGGAGCATGTGGTCCACCTCCGCCATCAACCGGTGCACCAAATGCATTTCGAAGGGTCCGACCCCACAAACATGGAGCAGTGGCTCCGGCGGCTGCACCTGTTCCGCCGTCACAGCCGATGACCGACCCCTTCAGCTTTGGGAGGCAAGGCTCTCCTGCACACATGGTCAACCAAGCGCCTCCTCCAAACAGTAGCCCTCTTCCTATGCAAACCTCTGCTCAGACTGGCTTTAACCAGACTCCTCCCCTTCATGGTCCACCATCAGCAATGCCAGTGACATTACCTGGTCCTCCACATGGTTTTTTCACCCCTCACCCTGGTTCTTCAGGGTTTCCACCCCCTACTAACCCACCTCCTGTAGAACCTGGCTATTTCAACTCACAAGAAGCAATGCCCTACATTGCAGAGTTGCCAAACTCTGCCCCTCCTTTCAGCTCCAGCATGTTACCTCCCCCCGCAGCATTAACACCACCAGTTCAAAGTACCCCTCCAGTGCAGCCCACAGCTCATGCTCCTCCTCATTCTGTGGCTGATCATAGGAGCCGTCCTCCTTCAGTTCAGAACTATTTTCAGCCAACCAGTGATCCGCCTTTTCACGCACCTCCACCGCAGACACATGCCCCTCCCGTTCCACACACAACCCATCCTGGCCCACCTCAGTCACTCCCTCAGAATTTTGGTCAGTCAGGTTTGAATACGAGTGGGCCACCAGGTGTGCAGCAGCAGAACTTTGACTTTTCAACCCAGAGATACTTCAGCCAAACTAGCGGAACCTCAGAGCCATGGCTTCATCAGGCTCCACAGGACCCGTCACACCGTGCCTGTCCCCAGCCCTATACTGCTCCAGTTGGTGACCCTGGAACGGTGTCTGCGTTCTTCAAGGGAAATGATGTAGAGAATGAAGAGACCCTTTCTGGGGAGGGCAACGTGAATGGGATCTCCCACCTTCCCCTTGGCAGGGGAGTAAATGAAGTCCCTAATCCCTGTTTGAATGATACCGGGAATAAGGGAGTGCCTGCCAATTCGTGCGACTCAGTTGAGAATCTGGAATGTGTTCCAAATCAGGAAGTCCTGCCTAGCGAACCACTACCAAGCCAGACTTATGAAGCAGGGCCTAACTTGGAGACACCAGACTCTGTCCCTCGCCCTGCACGTTCAGCAAGTGTATCGTCCAGCTACAGCAACATCAGCCACAGCAGTGGTCATGCCCTCCACCCACAGGCCAGCCACCCTCCTCGTCGGCATCAAGGCGTTATTGGAACATTTATCCAGCAAGAAAGTCCCCGTCCCCCTGATTTAAGTGCACCCCAGTCCTCAGCTGGTGGGTACTTTGAACAAATTGATTTGGCTCCTGCGTCTGAACCAAGTCCTACATTCCCCACCCCTAGCCCCCCGAAGCGTGTTGGGGTTTTCCAGGCCAGTGCCAACTCCTCCTTTGAACCTGTGCGATCACACGGTGTTGGGGTTCGACCTGCTGAAGTAGACCGTGCACGAATGGTTATGGAAAAACCTGGAGTTGATGTGTTACCTGGCAATTTGGAGCAACCCCCAGACAATATGGAGATGATATACTTCCCGGGTGGCCAGGATCGCAGGCCTTCGTCTCGAGCCCAAGGAGCTCGACGAGTCTGTGAAAGTCCTGCTACAACACTCTGGGCCCAGACTGATGCCACTAATATTGGGACTAATATTCTGTTGGCACCTGCAGCGCCCCCTCTGGCTGCTTCTCTTGCTCCACCATGTCAGTCCAGTGCTGAGGTTATTCAACCACCGGAAGATGTACCCCTAGATCTTCAGCCTCCCAGGGCACACTCACAGCTTCACTCAGAGAACCTTGAGAACCCACCGGATTCTGCTGCTCAGAGTAGTCAGGGCTACGCTTCTTTGCTTGTATCCACGCCTTCTACAGAGGCTTCGAACCAGCCCGTCTTGCTTGCCCCACCTTCAAATTACAGTGTAATTTCTCCTCAAGTAACCCAAGCAGCCAATCCGCTGATCCCAAAAGAGACAACTTCTCCTCTTCAGCCAGCCTCTCAAGCCCCAATGGCCAGTCAGTTACCGCAGCGTTCTCCGTCAACCAGTCAGCCGACTTCTCTTTATTCACAGACGCCAATGAGCTTTCAATCACCTTCCACCCAGAGTCCATTAAATCTGGCACGAGAGGCCCAAGATGCTTCAGCTGTGGCCCAGCCAGCTCATCCCCCCGTCTCGAGGAGCCAATCGGTGGCGAATGACGGTCAAACTGGCACGCCTTCTAATTCACAAATTCAGTCTTCGGCACCTGCAGTTACTCAGAATCAGCCCTCAAATTATGAGCTGCTTGACTTTTCTATGCACCTTCCACAGAACACAAACCAGGCCCCTTCTCACTCGGCTCCTCTTCCTGCCCCAGTGAATAATGCAGCTGGCTTTTATCTCCAGGTCACTAAAGATGCCCAGCAAAGTGCACGAGTAGATGGCGATACCGCACCACAGCCGCTAACCCCAAATGTCCCCAAAGTCCCTGACGGTCAGCCTTACAATGACCCCTCTTCCCCTCCTAACTATCCACCGCAGCCATCCCAATATCCTCCTCAACAGCCCATACCTACTTCACAACCTGGTCCACCATTCAATTATCCCTCACAATCTGGAAGTTCTGTAGGTTCGAATGACCCACAGCGTCCCCATCAGCACCAGGGAGTCAGCATGGATATGGCGCCCAGCCTCACATGCCTACTGGGCCTGGGTATGGCAGTTACTATCCTGAGTACCAGGAGGGAAGACATCCCTACCCTCCTCAGTACCCACACATGGATCCAAGGGCTAAGAATTACTATCAGGTAACTTTTAGTAGCTTGGGAAGTGATGGTTGTTACAACATGTCTATGCTGCTCGAACACAAATGTATAGACCAGGAGTGTCCAAACTTTAATTAAAGGGGACCGCATTGGAGCATATCAAAATATCTAAGGGCCAGTATGTCAGTGTTTCTCAAGTAGATTGTGCTGTTATTACATTTCCAGAACTATGGAACTCAAAAAAGCAAGGCAACCTAGATCACCTAACCAACTAAATACAAAATGTAAAAGTAGTCTTTGTGTTAAAGGTCAAACCAGATGCTACAACTTACCAGAAGAGACCGACCACTAGAAATGTGAGGGGTGATGTTGCACCCTCGACTGCATTATATGCCTTAGTTTAAGTGGTGATCAGTCCGTTTGGACCTCAAGCGGTTCTTGATTAAGTCGTTTACATAATGCTGCCACCATCAAGTGAAAAGTGCCATGTGCTGACCGACCATTAGTAATGTATTCTTAAGACAGAGTGCCGCGGGCCAATCAAAATCTGTCCGTAGGCCGCATTTGGCCCTAGGCCTGGACTATGGACACCTTTTGGTATAGACGGTATACAAAATTAGAGATGGCACATGGTAGTATAGCTGGCAAAGGTTTAAGAATGAATTTTGAGTCAGTGATCCTCTTAAATTTAAGCACCCCAGGTCAAATTGTTTTGTTGGTAGTCTGAATGTAAAGAACTAAACCCATTACTTTATCTCCATAGGAAACAACAGTAAATATGACATGTTGTAAAAAAACAAATACAGATTTAATGCACCATTTTAAAGTCATTGTAAGTTTATAAGTGTGACTATGGTGTTCTCAAATAAACCCATATATTGATTGTAATATTAGGCCTGCAACTGAGTTGCTTTTTGCCAAATTCTTGAGAGAGTATTAAAATCCTTAAAATGTTTTCAAATCCATTTTTCTAGCAGGATGATCCATATCGAAGAGCTGATTCCCGGTATGGCCGGTATAATGGACCAAACCCTGGTTACCGGGAGCCAGAGCGACAGCCAGAGCGGCAGCCAGAGCGACCGCCAGAGCGACCAAGTTCTAGGTCCAGCCAGTACTCTGACAGACCCAACTCCAGGTAAAGAGTCAATGGGTAGATAAGCACTCGCTTGCTTGTGACATTCACTGTTTTCTAAGATTGATAATGAATACTATATATAGGAATAAATCTATTCCTATCAAATGATTAAAATATTCAATTGCATTACACACTTTTTATTGAGATTCATTGCGTTTTTGCTTGCTCATATTTGGCACTAATAATTGTATTTATTTATTTATTAATAAATCCATATGAATGGATAAACTTTAACAGAATGCAGTTATTTACCTTGTAATAATCCAGTAAACACAAACAATGCATTAAACCTGATACCTGTGTAATGAAGTGTATTCATTTTATTAGATCTTGTATTCGAAACAAGTCAAGTCAGCTTTATTTCTAAAGCGCTTTTTCCAATGGAACATTATCTCAGAGCAGCTTTACAATTTTTGATTGTCTTCTAATATCTAGGGCCGATCCCAAATTGAGCAAGCCTAGGGTGACAGTGGCAAGGAAGAAGTCCCTAAATGTTATAAGGAAGAAAACTTGGGTGGACCAAAACTTAAACAGGGAGCAAACCTCCTTGGGTGGCTTAGATCTTATATGTATGGATCTTGTCCTTGGTGGGAAAGTCTTGGTGGCATGGCATCCTCATTCGACCGGAGGTGGGACAGAGTCACTGCCCTCAGTATGGTGGGGCTGGAGGTGATGATGGAAGAACAGTTTGGGTGGGGCTGAAGCTGAGGAACATCTTGGTGTGTGGGGCTGGAGCTGGTACTGGAACACGAGCTCGGGTAGCAAAGAGAAATTGTAGTTAGCTGTTGTTAAGATCACAGACTCCATTAACAGCCCACGATTGAACCACTGATACTAAATGTGACAGAATGTATTGTTTCACAGTAATAATCAAAGCAGTGTAAGGAAGTGTCTGTAGGATGCCTTTACACTCCTGGCCAAAAAATGGACCAAACCCCAAATTGCACACTCAGTGTTGTTCCACTCGGTGGTTCAGCACTGCCTCACAGTTGAAGCCTAGTTGAAAAAATAATGAGGACCAACAATTCTTTATAGGGTTTCAACTCTGAACTCATGAACTTCCGATTCAGTTATGATTTTATCTTTGTTTATAAGAGCACTAAGTGAATTTCCTTGTTAATAAATATTGTCCTAAGCAATAAGAGTGACAAGCAAAGGTCCTGGTAGTTGGTAGTGCATTCCTTATAATAATAGGACACCATTGGAAGCTCTTTACAAACAGTACTCATAGGACAATTAAAAAACAATTAAATGGCGCTTAAAAAAGACTTAATTGTTCATTTTGGACAGCCTATTAAATACAACTCAAACTATGTCTGCTTTTATTTCTGGTTAATCAAGGGACGTGTTTTTGGTTAATCCGGAGCAAGAGTGGTTATCACAAGTCAAACTGCCACCAAGGGCATAGCAATTATATTAAGCTATTATTGATTTATTCTTGCTGTAATCACTTATTTTTTTTTTTTTTCGGTGTTGTTGTGGCGCTTTTGGGAAAACATGGTGAATCTGTCTAGTGCTTTGTTAAATGAAACTCTCCAAATCCTTTTAAATGTTGAGCCCAGCTGTACCATAAAAGAATGCAAAACTTACTTCACTGAAAAAGTGTTGGTATGGACTTTGCATAGAACTGGATATTTATTGCAATCAGTTTGCTTATTTCTTGAAAACAGAGTGCCTTTGGCTCCTCCAAATGAGGTCTTTGTAGTTGACGGTTCAATTCTTTCTGCCGTTCTTGTCCAGGGCAGGGGTTATGGTGAGGATTATTACAGGTCTAACCGCAGAGTGCCTATGAAGACTACTATTGCAAAAACTACTACAAGAAAAAGTCAGAGCAGTTACATGGGTAAGCAATGCATGATTCATTAACAGTTTGCAGTCAGAAATATTCAACCCCTCAACTCCAAAGGCTTTATAGAGATGTGGATGAATGATAATGACAATAAAATGACAAAAAAAACCTCATTAAACAAAACAAACAGGGATTATACTATATGTGAGTGATTTGACAACAGAATGTTTGACTAACTTTGAAAATGAAATGAAAAATGTAACTCTTTGAACAGGCCACAATCCCCTGCTTTAATACTTTGTGGAGCTTCATTTAGCTTTTAACTTCCAACAGACGGTTATCGGTAAGTACTAAACAAGCTCTCAATTGGAAAGCTTGGCCCATTGTTCAAGTGCAAAAGCCTTAGTCCAGTGATGTTTGATGGCTTCACGTGCTCCAACGCCTTCTTTAAATCCCTCAAGGGTTTTCAGTCAGATTTAGACTGGTGACTGAGAAGCCCCTCAGGACATTCCAAGTCTTTTTCCCAACAAAAGCTTTGGTTGACTGGAGGTGTGCTTAGATCATTGTCTTGATGGAATGTCCAATGATTGCCAAGGTTTAATTTGTCAACAGCTGGCGTCAGTTCCTCTTAAAAATGGCCTGGTATTTCTGAAAATCCCATGATGCAAGTACACAGTCAAGATTTCCAGTTCCTGCATGCAGAAAAAAACAAGCCCCAGTTCATCAATGACCACCTCCATGCTAGACTGTGGGAGGTTTTCTCTGGTCATAAGCCTGGGCCTTTCGCACAGCAGAATACGCTGGGTCCATAGGTCCAAAGCAGTTCCAGTTGGTTCCATCAGTCCATAGAAATGTCTCCCAAAAACTCTGTAAGGGCCTATTGGCAATTTCTCTGGCATTTCTCCTAGTCAATTTTTGATCGTTTCCTTTTTGTGGTTAAGAGGTGGAGTGCGTTCTTGGAGTCGGTCATGAAGTCCTGGTTATTCAGTGCACGTTTATAGTTGCTACGAAGCACTGTTTCCAGCCTTCATCAGGGCATCCTGTAGTGGCTTGCACTCACACGGAGGTTTTTCTTAGGGTCAGTGAATAATGTTTTTGGGGATTACTTCCGTGGCCAGGAAGGTTTGCAGGGTGTTTCCTGATAATGCTCCCAGTGGGGTTGTTCTCTTGCTGTGATTATTTTTTTTTGGAAAAATTTTCTTATTACCCAAGCCCCTTTAGGTGCGATGAAATAATCTCCTCTCTCAACTTTTGGTGGAAGGCTCTTTGTCTTCCCAGATTTCAACTCACCTTGAATTCCGTCATGGGTGGGGTTTTATATATGCATCACAGCTGACGCCAATGAAGGATACCTTATAGAGTTCTCACAGGCTTACTTTAATTATGTTTCAGCTCCACTTTAGACCTGTGGGCAAAACAAAAGTAAGGGCCGTGGTAGTTTGTTCTCTAGATCAGAGCAGGGTGGGCGACCCCAAGTGGTTTATGACCCCCGTTACCGAGGATACTATTGATCAAGGCTATTGGCTGTATAAACTAGACCCTGAGGCCTACAGGAGAGCCGGATCCTTACTTCAGTCAGCAGAGTATCTAACAGGTACTTTTTGTATTGTAGTAGTATTTGTGTAACTAATCCAAAGGTTTTTTCAGTTTTTTTCCCCGAGCGTATTTTGTATTATGTTCGAATCTTGCTATTGATCTCTTATAGTGTTAATGATCATACAGGTTCCCCTCCCCCAACACCAAAAAAGTTGTTGTTGGTGAAACAGGAAATGTTATAGAGCCAATACTACAACTGCTGCCTGAGATGCCACTGTGTGCAGTAAAAGATATTTTCTGTATTTGAATAAGCTAACTTTTTGATAAATCACCTATCTAAAGATTGCCTCCAATATTCGCTGACCATAAATGTACTTTTATATATAGTCGATTTGAAAATGTAATTTAAAAGGATACTTGACATTAGCAGATTTGCATTGAATCATGTTTGTGTTTCTTAAAATACACATAGAGCAGCGATTTTACATTGGTGAATAATTAATGTCTCCACAATATACTGTCACCGAGATTCTGAGAACTTCTTGGCCGAAAAACTCTGTTATTACAGTACCTGCAGTACAGTACTAGAAGTCGGGGCACGATTGACACCCCAGAGCAATGGTTTCATTTGAACCAGTGCATGTGTGATCAATCGTATCGTGCTGGGTCAGGCACTCTTGGAGCTGGCACGGTTCACTGGACTCTGGTGTGTTTCTGCGCAATGTGTGTTTCATTTATAAAATCCACTACAAATTGACACGGTGTCTTTAGTAATGTTTACTGCTCGTTGCAGCCCTATATTTCACATGATCAAGCTTCCAACTGGCTGATCAAAGAATCTAAACCTTTCTTGACCTGTCGATAATCATGTAAGTTCACGTTCTTGTTCTGTCCTCTCCAGACGCGAGGCCTACGATGACCCGTGGCGTTACTACCCCGGGTACGACACGAGCTTTGATGAGGACTACCGGCGACGGGACACTTATGGAGATGACATGGAGCGACGCTCTGTGCATAGCGAGAGATCGACACACAGCCGCCGCAGCAGCTTCAGCTCCCGCTCCCAGCAGGTCAGCGTTGTGTGTCTGTGGGTGGCACGGTCGGGCAACCCTAGACTCTGCCTGTGTGGAGGTTGTGCATTCTCCACGTGTCTGTGTGGGTTTTCTCCGGGTGTTCCGGTTTCCTCCCACAACCCAAAGACATTGCTTAGGTTAATAGGAGTGTCTAAATTGCCCCAGTGTGAGTGTGTTTAATGAGTGCATTTGCTCCTGTAGTGGAAATAATGGATATAAGTGGACTTCATGTAAAAGTTTGGGGGGTAAGAGCTTGGAGAGTAAACAGAATGTGTAGTTAGTTACGTTATGATATGATATGTAGAAGCCAGTGTCAAAATTGAAACTATGAATGTGTGGGGAAACATTGCAGTATCTTGGCTATATCCGGTACAGTGCAGTATCTCCTATAGCAGTGCAGAGTAAGGTATATTGTCCGGCAGTGTCCAGATTGTATAACATGCAGTTTATAGAACGTGGATCTAAAGTGACGCTTTTACATAAGCGATGTCACTCTTTCTCTAAAGTAGTGTTTGTGGTTGTTTTTTTTGGTTGCCTGTCCGTACACACTGATAAACCTTTTGGGTAGTGTTCCTGTTTTGTGTAGTTTTTTATGTGCATGACAAACTGATATTTTTTTTCTATGCATTTCTGAAAGTGCGTACAGACGTTTACCTGTGCTTTTCATGTCTCGTTCTGTAGAGTCAGGTGTACAGGAGTCAGCCAGATCTGGTTGCTGCAAGTTATGAGGCCACAGCGGGCACACTACCTGTAGATTACACCTATGGTCAGTTTCCCAACCAGTCAGATGCTCAAAGTTACAACCAATATGATACCACGGACAGCACCTGGACTGCACCTGAACAGCGTAACTACCATCCCCCCACCACACACACACACACACACACACGATGATATATATGAACCAAATTAACTCCTACATCAATAGCATATGACAGAGTGAATGGGATACACAGAACAGAACCAAACTGTTTGAAATCTATCCCAATATTAACACCCAAACAAAAACACAATTAGAAAAGTACAGTGGAGCAAAAAAGTATTTAGTCAGCCACTCCTTGTGCAAGTTCTCCTACTTCGAAAGATGAGAGAGGTCTGTAATTTTCATTATAGGTACACTTTTCCTATGAGAGACAAAATGAGAAAATAAGTATTTTATTTATAAAAATCAGTATTTGGTCACCAACAAAAGTTCAACTCAATACTTTGCAACATAACCTTTGTTGGCAATGACAGAGGTCAAACGTTTCCTGTAAGTCTTCACCAGGTTGACACACACTGTAGCTGGTATTTTGGCCCATTCCTCCATGCAGATCTCCTCTAGAGCAGTGATGTTTTGGGGCAACACGGACTTTCAACTCCCTCCACAAATTTTCTATGGGGTTGAGGTCTGGAGGGACTGGCAGGACACCTCCCAGGACCTGAAATGCTTTTTTTATTGGAGCCACTCCTTTTGTTGCAGATGGTTGGTTTGGGATCCTTGGTCCTTGCTGAGACCAGGCCACATTCTGTTTTCAATTGCTCTCACTGATGGACTGAGTTTTGGTTAAAATCTCATGATAAATGGGGGGCCCCCGTTTCAGTCTTCCCTTAACACGGATCAGTCGTCTGTCCTGTCCGTCCGCTTTGCAGCAAAACACAGCTCAAAGCATGATGTGTTCACCCCAATGTTCACAGTAGTATGTGTTATTGGGATGCAAATCAGCATTCTTCTTCCTCCAAACACGACGAGTTGAGTTTGTACCACAAGTTCTATTTTGGTTTCATCTGACATCATGATATTCTCCCAAATTCCTTTCTGGATCATACATATGCTGTCTGGCAAACTTCCGATGGCGCTGGAAATGTCTGGCTTAAGCAGGGGGTGGCCACTCATGGCACTGCAGGATACGGTTCACTCTCGGCATAGTTGTGTTTTAATGATGGTAGCCTTTGTTACTTGGTCCCAGCTCTATGCAAGTCATTATTCAGGTCCCCTGTGTAGTTCTGGGATTTTTGGCCATTGGTTGAGTTGGCGTCTGACGTGTGAGGCTGTGGACGGGTCTTTATACAGATGAGAGATCAAGCAGGTTGCAAATACAGTAACAAGTGGAGGACAGAAGAGCTTCGGAAAGAAGTTACAGGTCTGTGGGAGCCAGAAATCTTGCTTGGTTGTGGGTGACCAAATACTTATTTTCCACCATGATTTACAATTAAATTCTTAAAAATCTTACAATGTGATTTCTTGGATTTTTTTCTCATTTTCTTTCTGAAGTGTACCTATGATGAAAATTACAGACCTCTCTCATCTTTCTAAGTAGGAGAACTTACACAATCAGTGGCTGACTAAATACTTTTTTTTTTTTTTGCTCCACTGTTTGAGGACCAAGTCATATACTCAAGGAGCTGTATTGGCCACACTCGACTGACACATCTGCACTTGATAAATGGAGAAGATCCCCCTCTCTGCGAGGCTTGCGTTATACCTCTCTCCATTAAGCACTTGTTGACAGAATGCCCCAAATGCCGTCATGACAGGCAAAGACTGTCTTTACCCAACTCATCTTCAACCAAAATAAAGCAGAGGTAGTACTTAAGCTCCTCGCAGACATGGGATTGTAGCCACACTACAGATATGTCTTAAAACAGACATGCAAAATAATCTTGAGAAATCGTGATCAGATATTACACATTGAAATGAGGCTTCTGGTTAGGTTTGTTATTCACAACAAGAGTAAAGTCCTTTTCTTGTTCCCTTTCTCCTCAGCCCCCCCGAGGCCATTAACTCCGGAGAAGTTCTCGATTCCTCACTGCTGTGCTCGCTTTGGCCCAGCTGGTCAGCTAATCCTCGTTCAACCCAACCTGCCCTCAGCTGGACAGCCCGCCCTCGTCGAACTCCATAGCATGGAGGTGATATTTACAATACATTTCATTGCTAAGATGCAAACACTGCTTACGTTCTCCTTCTTATTGCTTTATAAATTAATGACTTTTTTGTGCGTCTCATTTTATTTTGATCTTTATAGTTTCATATGTACATTTTTTAGTCAGAATTAGAATTTAGTTACATGAACTAGATAGTTACATTTGCCTAACTGCCAGTGCCTCGTAAACCCATCAGCTACAGTGGTGCTTAAGTTTGTGAACTCTTTAATTTTCTATAGTTTTGCATAAATATGACCTAAAACATCATCAGTCCTAAAAGTAGATAAAGAGAACCCAGTTAAACAAATGAGACAAAAATATTGTGCTTGGTCATTTATTTATTGAGGAAAATGATCCAATATTACATATTAGTGAGTGGCAAAAGTATGTGAACCTTTGCTTTCAGTATCTGGTGTGACCTCCCTGTGCAGCAATAACTGCTACTAAACGTTTCCTGTAACTGTTGGTCAGTCCTGCACACCGGCTTGGAGGAATTTTAGCCCATTCCTCTGTACAGAACAGATTCAGCGCTGGGATTGTTGGGGGTTTCCTCACATTAGTTGACTCGTTCAGGTCCTTCCCAAACATTTGATTGGATTAAGGTCAGGACTTTTTGACTTGGCCATTCCCAAAAACATTAACTTTTTATTCTTCTTTAAACCATTCTTTGGTAGAACGACTGTGTGTTAGGGGTCATTGGTCTTGCGCGTGACCCACCTTCTCTTGAGATTCAGTCTCATGGACAGATTTGTCCTGACTTTTCCTTCAGAGTTCTCTGATATAATTCAGTATTTCATTGTTGATCGTGAAGGCACGCCCCCCCCGGGGTCCTGGCCCAGATGCAGCAAAAACAGGCCCCAACAATGACACTACCACAACCAGTTTCAAAGATGGGATAGGTTTTATGTGGAATGCAGTTTTTTCCTTTCTCCAAACATAAACACTTTTCTGTTAACCCAAAAAGTTTCTATTTTGGGTCTCATCCGTTCCGCAGAACATTCTTCCAAAGCCTTTCTGGCTTGGTCCACGTGATCGTTAGCAAAACTGCAGACGAGCAGCAGTGTTCTTTTTGGAGAGCAGTGGCTTTTCCTCCTGCAACCTGACCATGCACACAATTGGTGTTCGTGTTCTTCTGATGGTGTGGGGGACTCATGAACATAACATTAGCAATATGAGAGAGGCCTTAGTTGTTAGAAGTTACCCTGGGGTCCTTGTGACCTCGCCCAAAACTTTACACGCCTTGCTCTTGGAGTGACTTTGTTGGTCGACCACTCCTGGGGAGGGTACAATGGTCTTGAATTTCCTCCATGTAAAACAATTGTACGGACTGTGGAGTGGTGGAGTCCAAACTCTTTAGAGATGGTTTTGTAACCTTTTCCAGCCTGATGAGCATCAACAACTCTCTTTCTGAGGTCCACAGAAATCTCCTTTGTTCGTACCATGATACACTTCCACAAACATGTTGTGAAGAGCAGACTTTGATAGATTCCTGTTTTTTAAATAAAACAGGGTGCCCACTCACACCTGATTGTCATCCCATTGAATGAAAACACCTGACTCATTTCACCTTCAAATTAACTGCTAATCCTAGAGGTTCACATACTTTTGCCACTCACTAATATGTAATAATGGATCATTTTCCTCAATAAATAAACCAAGTATAATATTTTTGTCTCATTTTGTTTAACTGGGCTCTCTCTATCTACTTTTAGGACTTGTGTGAAAATCTGTACAAAACTGCTTTGAAAATGAGCTAAAACTGTTTTCTATGAAAAACATGTAAATTATAGGCTTTAGAAAAATTATTAATACATATTATTCAACAGTTTGCTTCTTTTGCGTCAGTTAAGCGTGGCTGGTGAGATTGCAGACTTTTTTAAAAAGCCGATCTCCAGTTGCGACTGATACTTCAGTGTAAAGACCAGGATGTCTTCTAGATGGTGCATCAGCTTTTAGCTCTGTAGATTACATGGTTATTGAAATATTCTTTGTGCACTCATATCCTCCACAGAGGACAAAAATGAATTATCAGGTCTTGTTGTTGTTGTTGAGGCTGTTAACAGCCAAATTGTGCTGATACGGCTTAAAACCCAAACAGACAAGTAAGTAGTGGAAACTCGTACACAACCACAAGTAACTTGCACAAAGTCTGTAAACACATCAACCAAATGGTGTCGAGACCTAATGTGAGCTACCTAATGTGTGTAAAGCGCTTTTCTCTGATTACACATTCCAGACGATGATGCAGGACTCTCCAGAGCAGGCAGAGTTAAGAGCTTTCCCAGGACCACTCTTCAAGTAAGATTATCACTTTCAAAGCACTCATGCATCTGCATGTCGTTGTCATCTTGCCTTTGTGGGTTTTAATTTTTGTGCTCGTGTTTGGCAGGGAGGAGACGCACAAGGTGGACGTCATAAAGTTTGCCCAGAACAAAGCTCAGGAGTGCGTGCGCAATGATGACCTCATCGACAAGGACTCTGCTTTTCTCATCTGGGAGTTTATCGTTCTGCTGTGTCGTCAGAACGGGGTACGTGTGCCAGTTTGGTGACTTTAAAAAAATATATATCTTTTTATTGAGGAGTACAGCAAAGACATTACAACAAATAACCACAGGGCAAATAATGAACAAAAACAAGCTATAAACATGATGACTGTGGTAAACTAGTGGGTAAGGTGCTGGACAATGGACCAAAAGGTCCAGGGTTCAAATCCCCCCTCAGCCAAGCTGCCACTGTTGGGTCCTTGAGCAAGACCCTTAACCCACAATTGCTTGGACTGTAATGTTGTATCAATTGTAAGTTGCTCTGGATAAGGGCGTCTGCTAAATGCTGTAAATGTAACGACTAAAGCCAAATCCTCTCATTTAAAAACTCCTCTAGTTTTTTATTTAAACGCTTAATACTTCTCTCACCCTCAAAACAGGAAAAAAACACAGAAGGAGGAAAAACAAACAAACAAACAACCCGAAAAGGGGAAAGAAATAAAGAAAATAACAAAAATAAATGAAAATTATGAAGAGAAAGAAGGAAAAATGTAAAAAAGACAGACGAGAAGAAATCTAGTCAGCCGGCATTATTTGAAGCAAATAACAAAAATTGAAGAAAAGCATTCCACTTTTCCTTTTCAAAGTAAATCAAATATTCTCCAATCCAAGAACATTCAAGACATCTTGGAGGCACAATGGCACTGAAGGTGGTTTTATGGACTTCCACAATAACGCCACCTTGCTGATGAAGAAGTGAAAGCTAAGATATTCGATTGAGCTCGAGTTAAAGGAGACGACGCAGCAGGGAGACCAAATATTGCCACAATGGGACATGCACCAATATGGACGCCTAAAATGTTCAACATTAACTTGAAATAATCAGACCAGAATTTACTCGACGAAGAACAGAAATAAAACGTGGCTTAAATGACATGGCGAGGCAGAGCGTTTATCACACTGATCAGTAACATTAGGGTAAAATTTAGATAACTAAGACTTGGACCAGTGAACTCTATGCAAAGCCTTAAACTGTATCAACTGCAGCCTCACGGATTCTGATCTCTTTCTCCTCAGACGGTGGTTGGCACGGACATAGCTGATCTGCTGCTGAAGGAGCATCGCTCCGTGTGGTTGCCAGGGAAATCACCCAACGAGGCAAACCTGATCGACTTCAACAACGAGGCCCTGGAACGACACGAGGAGGAGGAGTCAGGACCACTGTCTCTTCTTTCAGATACTTTCATGGGCACGGCTGAGAATGCTGGCAAGGAGACGGAGCGCTTCAGAGAGCTACTGCTCTTCGGTCGGAAAAAGGCAGGACCCCACGCGTACACGAAAAAAAAACCTAGAACATGTTCCAGAATAGACTCAAAGTAACAAGGAGTTCACAGTTTACATGTGTGTGTGTGTTTAGGATGCTCTGGAGTCTGCGATGAAGAATGGCCTTTGGGGCCATGCGCTGCTTTTGGCCAGTAAGATGGACAACAGAACACATGCAAAAGTCATGACCAGGTAATGGATGCAACTGCACTCAAAGCTTATTTTATTATTGTGTATGGATGTCATGAATGGGCATGATGTAACAGATTGCAACATATATTATCATCACTAGGTTGGCTTATTCATCTACAATCTGAGGACATTCCCCTCTTCCTTCCAAAACAACATGGGGCTATTAGCCAACTGTTGTTATGTAAATGCATGGTGTTTGAGCTGTCTCACTATGTGTGTGTGTGTGTGTGTGTGTGTGTGTGTGTGTATATAGTGTAAATACACAAACTCACATATATTAATAAACATATACAGTGGTAACTCGGGGTACCAGGGTACAGGGTCTCGTCGATAATTCATTCTTGAAGTCTTGTCCAGAACCGAAAATGATGAATATCGAGCAGATTTTCCCCATAAGGAGTAATGTAAATGAATCTGTTCTAGACTCCTAGGAAATCCACACTGTGGATCACTGGCTGCTAATGCTAACTGCTCGGCCTGAAGGTGTTCCGGAGGACTGGGTCGTTGATTTCCTTTCAGTTGGCTGTCATCATCAACCATTTTAGGACCCGTGGTGACTTATTTGCCAGTACTATAGATGTTAAAAATAAATAACACAAACCCATACTAGTGTAAGCAAGTGTGCCGAGTCCCGAGCAAAAGATGAGATGCGTTTTTCTAGTCAAAATGTGCGAGTATGGTGAGAACCGAGGCACCACTGTACGTATTGTGTATATACGTTCTGATATATACACTAATAATTATGTATATACAAATATGAACACACTGATGCATACTGTTTACTTGCCCTTTTCTATGGCTGCGTGTGTTATGCAGTGCAGATGCAGACGTTGCATGCGTATACAGTGCACACAAGAATACACACACAAATTAGAACGCACACATGAAATTGCTTTGTCCTCTTATTGCCTTTATGGTGTCTAATTATTAGTAGAATCGTGCCTATGTGAATGCTTAAAGCAGGATTGATGTGGGAGATTCAGCAACACATTCTGCGGATATGGGGGTGTTGATAAGTCATTACCAAAACAATAGGCACTAAACGCTTCACAGAAGGGGGGGGGCAGGTCAGTGAGTGGGCTTTTTAGCCTTTGCCGCTTTCACCATTTTACTCTTAAATTGCCCTGCCTATATATAATTGTTACTGAACATTAATTAAAGGGGAACTATTATATAAAACTCCCTTTTTCGGTGTTTGCGCACACGTTTCTGTATCTGGTGTCCCAACAAACCCACAAACTGGGAAATCTGACGGCCCAGTCATTTTAATTTTTTTTTTTTTTGTCATGCCTAGTTCTGAAAACATGGTATTTAGCAAGTTATAGAGATGACCCTTCTACCTTGATGGGGAGTCGCTGGCCAATTGGACATGCCAAACTGGGAGAATAGGAGAGGGGGGGAAGTGGGTGCATGCTGCTGAAGTTCAGTGCTTGTCATTTTTTGCTGTGAAACACTGATGGAGAGTATGGGTTATTTTAAGCTGTTTATGTTTGTGTGTGTGTCAGGTTTGCCAACAGTCTTCCCATTAATGATCCACTGCAGACCGTCTACCAGCTCATGTCAGGAAGGATGCCTGCTGCTGCCACGGTAAGAGTTTGTGTATGTCTTTGTGTCAGATAGGGATAGGAGGATGGTTTTTTTGTGCGTAACTAGGGATGTCCCGCTCTGACCTGTGTAAACATCCATGATACATCCTGTGAAATTGCACGTTATGTGATCTGGACATTGTCTGAAAACCCTATTAAATGCTGTATTTAGCAATGCTATATGGATTACTGTAATGTACCTTGGTTTTCGTCATTAATTTGTATCAGAAGGCTTGATGAGAACCGAAAACCAATTTTTTTTTCTTCCATAAGGAGTAATGTAAATTGAATTAATCTGTAAGCTTATCGAAATGTAATCTGAACTGGGGAATTTAATGAGTGTTAGAGCGCTCCATAGTGCATCGTAGTGGAGCCTATGATGAGTAGTGATAAGTAAGTTAATGTTTAAAACACTTATATTAACCTACAGATGGCCAGAATCATTAACACTAAGCTTATTTTATAAGAAACTGCTGAAAAATCTCATGTAATTTAGTGAGTAATGGATTGAAAGTGAAAAGTAAAAGCGCTAATGCTAACTGCTCAGTCTGAAAGCCAAGAGAATTCCTATCCTGTTTTACTTTCAGTTGGCTGTCATTACTAACCCTTTTAGGACCCATGGTGACATATTTGCATTAAGAACACAAACTGTACATGTGCAATTAAAGAAAATTACGAAAAACACAGTGGAGATCTTCACTGAGCAAGAGCTATTGAGAATTCGAAATCACTGAATCACTGTGTATTGAATCATGAATCAAGTTTCAGCTGAAATGAGTATACACACACACACACACACACACACACACACACACACATATATGCGCTTGCTTTTTTCACCAACAAAGTTTTGGCAAATGAAACTGCCTTTTGTGAGACAGTGCGACAGCTCACGCTGATGCCGCATGTGTTTAATAAAACATTTTGCACACCAGAGGCTGCACTGCTGTGTTGTTACAAATGCTGTTCTACAACAGCCGTGTTTGTGTGTTTGTGTGTTTGTGTGTGTGTGTGTGTGTGTGTGTGTGTGTGTGTGTGTGTATAAAACAGCTAAACATTATGATTTTGCTATTGGATAATCATGTTGCATTAAAGGTTTTAAAATGTATTATTTACATGAAACAAAACATTGTCTGTCCTTTCTGGTAGTGTTGTGGGGATGAGAAATGGGGTGATTGGCGACCCCATCTGGCTATGGTGCTCTCCAACCTCACACACACACTTGACCTGGATACACGCACCATCTCAACCATGGGAGATACACTGGGTAAATGCACCCACTCTAACAGACCCCAGTGGATTTATTATGCTATCCTTTAGATTGCAGTGTATACAGTTCACTGTGGTGCAGTCGTTTGTTTTATGCGTTTGTGTGTATCTGTTCTGCAGCCTCCAAAAGTCTGGTCGATGCCGCTCATTTCTGTTACTTGATGGCTCAGGTGGGTTTCGGTGTCTATACCAAGAAGAGCACCAAGATGGTTCTCATTGGCTCCAACCACAGGTATACACACGAAATGCTTTATTAATCATTCATATAGAACAACAAAAATACGACAGTTTTCAGAAATTGTTGCAAAGTAAAATGTTATTCACAGATGGAGTCAAAACAGTGTTTGTTTGACACCAGTTACTTAGTAATATGCCAGCTTAACAGGTTTGGTTGAAATATAATAAATAGATATCATATACAGTGTTTATTTGAATTACACCCATTGAACAGTGAGGTTTCATTTGACCATGAAGTGTTGTACATATGCACTCAAAAGACACTTTATTAGGTACACCTCTTTGTTTCTACATTCACTGTCCATTTTATCAGCTCTAAATACCATATAGAGGCACTTTGTAGCTCTACATTTGCAGACTATATTGAGTCTGTTTCTGTACATACTTCTTACTACGTACTTCATACAGTGGGGAAAATAAGTATTTGATACACTGCTGATTATGCAGGTTTTCCCACTTACAAAGAATGTAGAGATGTGTAATTTATCGTAGGTAAACTTCAACTGTGAGGGACAGAATCTAAAAAAAATTCAGATAATCACAGTGTATGATTTTTAAGTAATTAATTTGCATTTTGTTGCGTGAAATAAGTATTTGATCACCTACCAAACAGCAAGAATTCTGGCTCACAGACCTCTTAGTTCTTCTTTAAGAAGCCCTCCTATTCCGCACTCATTACCTGTATTAATTGCACCTGTTTGAACTCGTTACCTGTATAAAAGACACCTGTCCACACACTTAATCAATCACACTCCAACCTCTCCACCATGGCCAAGACCAAAGAGCCGTCTAAGGACACCAGGGACAAAATTGTAGACCTGCACAAGACTGGGATGGGCTACAGCAGCTTTGTGAGAAGGCAACAACTGTTGGCGCAATTATTAGAAAGTGGAAGAAACGCAAGACTGTCAATCTTCCTCGGTCTGGGGCTCCATGCAGGATCTCACCTCATAGGGTAAGGATGGTTCTGAGAAAGGTCAGGAATCAGCCCAGAACTACATGGGAGGACATGGTCAATGACCTGAAGAGAGCTGGGACCACAGTGTCAAAGACTACAGTTAGTAACACACTACGCCATCATGGATTAAAATCCTGCAGGGCACGCGAGGTCCCCCTGCTCACGCCAGCACATGTCCAGGCCCGTTTGAAGTTCACCAATGACCATCTGGATGATCCAGAGGAGGAATGGGAGAAGGTCATGTGGTCAGATAAGACCAAAATAGGGCTTTTTGGTATTAACTCCACTCGTCATGTTTGGAGGAAGAAGGATGAGTACAACCCCAAGACCACAGTCCCAGCCTTGAAGCATGGGGGTGGAAACATCATACTTTGGGGCGCTTTTCTGCAAAAGGGACAGGATTACTGTATTGAAGGAAGGATGGATGGGGTCATGTATCCCTTTCCTGGGAGATGGGTCGTGGCTGGGTCTTCCAGCATGACAATGACTTCAAACACACAGCCAGGGCAACTAAGAAGTGGCTCCATAAGAAGCGTATCAAGGTCCTGGAGTTGCCTAGTCAGTCTCCAGACCTGAACCCAATAGAAAGTCTTTGGAGGGAGTTGAAACTCAATGTTGCCCAGCGACAGCCCCAAAACTTGAAAGATCTGGAGAAGATCTGTATGGAGGAGTGGGCCAAAATCCCTGCTGCAGTGTGTGTGTGTGTGTGTGTGTGTGTAAACTTGGTGAAGAACTACAGGAAACGTCTGACCTCTGTAATTGAAAACAAAGGTTTCTGTACCAAATATTAAGTTTTGTTTTTCTGTTGTCTCAAATACATAATAATATGCAAATTGATTGTTTAAAAATTATCCAATGTGATTTTCTGAAATTTTTTTTTAGATTCTGTCTCTCACAGTTGAAGTGTACCTACGATAAAAATGACAGACCTCTCCATTCTTTGTAGGTGGGAAAACTTGCACAATCGGCAGTGTATCAAATACTTATTTTCCCCACTGTACATCATCTTTTCTCTAATGGTCAAGACCCACCACAGATCCAGGTCCTCTTTGGGTGGTGGCTCATTCTCAGTATGGCAGTGACACTGATGTGGTGGGGCTGTGCTGATATGATTGGTTTAGACACAACTCTGCTGCTGGAGTGTTCAAACACCTCAGTGTCACTGCTGGACTGAAAATAGTCCACCTACCAAAAATGTCTATAATAAGGGAACTCTGGACAGAAATAAATGTGACACTGCAGAAGCAGTTCTGTCCAGAGTTGCATTAATTTTTCCCCCAAGATCCTGTATTGATGATGGGAGTATTGGACCACTGCGCTTTCTTTTTCTGCCTATTCGAAAACAGAGTAAAGGGGTCAAATAAAGTATGTAGAGAAACCGATGGACTACAGTCTGTAATTGTATAACTACAAAGTGCTTATATATGGTAAGTAGAACTGATAAAGGACAATGAGTGTAGAAACAAGAAGGTGTACCTAATGAAGTGACCGGTAAGTGAATTTATGACTGGAGTAGCGTAGGTACTGGACAATGGACCAGAAGGTCCAGGGTTCAAATCCCACCTCTGCCAGGCTGCCACTGTTGGGTCCATGAGCAAGGTCTTTAATCCACAATTGCTTGGATTATAAGATTGTATCAATTGTAAGTCGCTCTGGGTAAGGGTGTCTGCTAAATGACATAAATGTAAATGTTATGACAAAGTACATCTCTCTCTTTCTTTCAGTCTTCCATTTGGGAGTTTCTGTACTACAGAAGCAATCCAGAGAACAGAAGCTTATGAATACGCTCAGTCTCTGGGTTCTCAGCCTCTCTCACTGCCTAACTTTCAGGTTGGTTTTACACACACACACACACACACAGTACCAGTCAACAGTTTGGATAAAGAATTAAAGTAACCAAAACTATAGAGTAAAAGCCTTGTATACATTTTAATGGGTTTGAAATGGATATCTGCATTTTTTTATGTATATATAAAATGATATTGATTGAAAATCATAATAATTAAAGTGTTTCACTTAAACAGGGTTGTCCAAACAAAGTATATGGCCTCTGAATTGTAGTTGTAAGAGCTTGTCGTCCTTAGTACTTGTTCCCTGTGGAAACGGAGAGACAAACCATTTAGTACTGTAAAGTGATGTAAATAATTTATTTAAGGTGATGAGTGCAAAATACTTTCATTGTCTAGCATACTAAACTAGTGCAGAATAAAAAAATAATACAAACAGTTATTCATGTACAAAATTTAATATATAAATTATACAGTGGTGATTGAAATGTGAACCCTTATCGAATTTTCTATATTTCTGCATAAATATGACCTAAAACATCATCAGATTTTCACACAAGTCCTAAAAGTAGATAAAGAGAACCCAGTTAAACAAATGAGACAAAATATTATACTATATTAAATATTATTGAGAAAATGATCCAATATTACATATTAGTGAGTGGCAAAAGTATGTGAACCTCTAGGATTAGCAGTTAATTAGAAGGTGAAATTAGAGTCAGGTGTTTTCAATCAATGGGATGGCAATCAGGTGTGAGTGGGTACCCTGTTTATTTAAAGAACAGGGAGATCTATCAAAGTCGGCTGCTTCACAACACATTTTGGAAGCGTTATCATGGCAGAAACAAAGGCGATTTATGAGGACCCAGGAATCAGGTTGGAAAAGGTTACAGAGTTTGGACTCCACCAATCCACAGTCAGACCGATTGTGTACAAATGGAGGAAATTCAAGACCATTGTTACCCTCCCCAGGAGTGGCGACCAACAAAGATCACTCCAAGAGCAAGGCGTGTAATAGTTGGCGAGGTCACAAAGGACCCCAGGGTAACATCTAAGCAACTGAAGGCCTCTCTCACATTGGCTAATGTTAAGGTTCATGAGTCCACCATCAGAAGAACACTGAACAACAATGGTGTGCATGGCAGGGCTGTAAGGAGAAAGCTACTGCTCTCCAAACAGAACATTTCTGCTCGTCTGCAGTTTGCTAAAGATCACGTAGCCACGTAGATCACGTAGCCAGAAGGCTATTGGAAGAATGTTTTGTGGACGGATGAGACCAAAATAGAACTTTTTGGTTTAAAAGACGAGCGTTATGTTTGGAGAAAGGAAAACACTGCATTCCAGCATAAGAACCTTATCCCATCTGTGAAACATGGTGGTGGTAGTATCATGGTTTGGGCCTGTTTTGCTGCATCTGGGCCAGGATGGCTTGCCATCATTTGATGTGGTGGAAACAATGGGGGAATTCTGAATGATGTATCAGAGGATTTAAAGGAAAAATATCAAGACATCTGTCATGAACTGAATTCAAGAGGAAGGTGGGTCATGCAGCAAGACGACGACCTGTTCATGGATCTGCAGATGATTGCCTGCTGACGCTGTGCCGTGATCCATTGGTGGTTGTCATGCCAAACCTCCACACACAAAGATGAATCTACAGAATGAGAACCTACTTGCAGAGAGTGATAGGAGAAGGGAAGAAGCAAGCAAATGAACTGCTCTACATTAATAATGCTTGGCATATCAGGCAGCGTTAAATGTACATAATAAGCAATTACATAGGAATCTGTTTTAATATATGTGAAATATGGTCATTTGAGTTCATTACAGGGATGCGTCGGGCAGGGATGGACATTAGAGGTTGCCCTTACATGTAAATAAATTTCCATTTCTTGGTATTCTTGTTCTGTTGAAGGGAGCCACACTGCTTTCATGGGTTATGATGCAGTTGCTCTTTCATGGTTTCAAATCAGTCTGATGATTTTACATTTTTGACTTCCAGATAAAATATTCTTCCTACTCTTCCTGATTGCCGTGCTGCAGTCGCTTAGCGTAGTCAGCTGATTAGTGATTTTGATGTGATGGGTAAAAGTGCGTATTAAATAGGAATGCATCGTAGTCCAATTTTATGTTTGCCCCTTTGGTCCTTGCGGTGTTGAAGGTCATCTACGCCTTGCCGGCTGACGGAGGCAGGACTTTGTGCCCAGGCCTTTCATTACTGCGAGGTCATATCCCGCACGCTGCTGAACTTGCGCGACAACCATTCGTGTGTGTTCTTTGATCAGCTTATACAGGTACAAACATTTCTCAAGCATCTCATCTGCTCCTGTTACTGTCTTCGCAGTTTTTGTTACCGGTTCCTTTTTATTTTTCTGTCTGTGAATTTCTGCCATGTCTTTGACAGTCTGATGGCAATTATCTCAGCTATTGGCCTCATCTCTTTTTATTTCTTTTGCAGGCTTCTGTTCTTCGTTTGTTCATTAGAGGATGTCTGATCTGTGTTTGGGTTTGATTACAGATGGCTGAGCGACTGAGGTTTTTTGACCCACAGTTGAAGGAGAAGCCAGAGCAGGAACTCTTCCAGGAGCCAGACTGGCTACTGCACCTTAAACAACTCAACAACCAAATCAAGGTTTGTGTCTGTTATGATTGGGAGTGTTCTGGGACCGTAGTGGTGTAGCACTGAAGTACTGTTGACTTGAAGGTGGAAGGTTCAAGTCCTGCCAGGCTGCTGCAGTTGGGCCATTAGGAAAGGCCCTTAATCCTGGATTGTTTGCATTGTATCTTATCAAATCGTATCACATGTAAGTCACTCTGGCTGATGGTCCTAATGCTTGCTTTCTCCTTATCTCTCTCATACGTATTCAGGATGGTGTGATGTTGCATAGGGATCGGAGGACTTCCCATCTATCTGCTTGTACTACACCAAGCTCAGAGGACCAGAATAGCCCGACTGACCCTCACAACCCTATCATGACCTCCCTTATGCCACAGACAGGCCCATCCACACCAGGGGTGCAGCTTATGCCACCAGGTGTGTGTATGGTTTTTCTTACGGAAAGTAGACAGTTTATACCTCTGTAATTATATATACAGTGTTCTAATTGGCTGATGTAGTAAGATGGAGCACATGTCCATTAAACCACTTTCTCCCATTTATCAGGACAGGTTTTAGTGTCATATTTCTTCTCATTTTTCTATCCTGATTAGGTCCAGTTTGTCATCTTTTTTTCGGACAGTGTTGAACACTTGACTATTAAATCTGTAGTTCTGTCTCAGGCATGGGCTGTAACATCATTTTATCCCAGAATGTTCTTTCACTGCTTGCATTACAACCCAAGGAAAGAGAATTTTCTTGCTTTATTGAACAGAATAACAGGTTTCAAGTTGTTCGTAATGCTGTCTGCCAATGCATTTTTGGCTTTCGTCAAACAAAAGTATTAGGTCCATCATCACCATTCTTTGAAGTGTTACAGCTTTCCCCTAGACAGGGTCGTAACAGTACATTATTGGATTTTTTTTATAATTATTGTGCATTTCCGTCAATTAAAAATGTAGTTGCATTAAGGATGCTGTTTTCTGTTTGCACACAGTTGTCTTGGGAAAATACCCTTTATATTTACATTATAATATCATAAGACCATTACCGGTTAACGTCCATTTTGGTCAGTGTCCTGCTTCACAGACTGTAATGTGGTCATTAAATGGGACATACCTATATAATCATTTCCAACTAGGCCTGTCACAATCATGACTTTAGCTGACAGTTAGTTGTCATATAAATAATTGCAATTGATGATTTCATTGTCTGTTCATTGAACGCAACTAATGTAGCCTAAATTGACTGAACAGCCATCTTGCTTACTAGCCATGTTTGATTAGCATCTACTACTGATTACTGCATGTACATGCACCCAAAAAGTCACACACATGCCTACAAATGTACAAAACTAAAACAGCAGAGCATGACAAAAGTGAAAATGTCAGCAAAAAACGCATTCTGCTAGCATACATGCCAAAACTACACAGTTGTGCTGATAAGTTTACATACCCTGGCAGAATTTGTACATTTATGGCCATTTTTCAGAGAATATCAATGGTAATACAAAACTGTTCTGTTGTTCATGGTTAGTGGTTGGATGAAGCCATTTATTATCGAACAATTGCTTGCTTTTTGAAATCGTAATGTTAACAGAAACTACCCAAATCACCCTGATCAAAAGTTTACATACCCTAGTTCTTACTACCTTGTGTTGCCTCCTTTAACATCAATGACAGTTGAAGTCTTTTGTGGTAGTTGTGGATGAGGCCCTTAAGTTTCTCAGATGACAAAGCTGCCCATTCTTCTTGGCAAAATGCCTCCAGTTCCTGTAAATTCTTGGGCCGTCTTGCACGAACTGCAAGTTTGAGATCTCCCCAAAGTGGCTCAATGATATTGAGGTGAGGAGACTGAGATGGCCACTCCAGAACCTTCACACTTTTTCTGCTGAAGCCAATGACAGGTTGACTTGTCCTTGTGTTTTGGATCATGGTCATGTTGGAACATCCAAGTGCGTCCCATGCCCAGCTTCCAGGCTGATGAGTGCAAATTTTCTGATAAAATGCTGCATTCAAGTTCCCTCACTTTGTGGCATTTTCGTAGTAATGGCTTTCTTCTGGCGACTTGACCATGCAACTCAAGAGTTCTGTATGTCAGCTGACGTTATTTGTGGGTGTTTCTTTGCATCCCAAACAATTTTCCTGGAAGTTGTAGAAGAACTTTTCATTGGTCTACCCGACCTTTTCTTGGTTTCAACAGAATCCCTCGTTTTCCACTTCTTAGAGTTTGAACACTGCTAATTGGCATTCTTAATTCCTTAGATATTTTTTTATATCCTTTTCCTGTTGTGTAAAGTTCAACTATCTTCTCCCGCAGATCGTTTGATAATTCTTTTGCTTTCCCCATGGCTTGTAATCGACTTTTTATACACACACTAATTACAAGCAAATAGATCACAGGTGAGGATGGTTACTTTTTGTAGCCATTTAAACCCGTGTCAATTTGTGTGTATGCTATAATGCCAAAACTTTCAGGGTATGTAAACTTTTGATAAGGGTGATTTGGGTAGTTTCTGTTGTCATTGATTTAAAAAGGGCAAACACAATTGTTTGCTAATAAATGGCTTCACCAAACCACTAACCATGAATAAAAGAACAGGTTTTTGTATTATCATTCATATTTTCTGAAAAATGGCCAAACCATTACAAATTCTGCCAGGCTATGTAAACTTATGAGCACAATTGTAGAATTAATTACACAGCTAACAAATACACCAATGTTACAGCATGAAGTTAGAAGTTCAAACCTTTATGTTCTCATTACCCCCATTACGTCTCATTGAATGCATTTACTGCTTTCTTTTATTCAAACTTTGTAGCCTCAACCCTGTGCATCCCAAGTCACATTCTGCTTGTTACAGAAATCTACCGGCTGTGAAAAATTATTGTAGTCCTACATAATTGCGGTCATTTCAATTTATTGCAACTATCTTAAATAATTTTGATTAGATGATTATGTAATAATTGTGACTTAGGTATAACACAATGGTACCTTGAATAACAGGTCAGTTTTCTTTCAGAAACAAATAATATTTTCAGAATTTGAACACTACTGTATTTTCTAGTTCTAGTTCTGAACCTTCAGATTTGATTTTCTAAGAATGTCAGTGCTGGATCCATATTGGATATTCAGAGCTTTGTTTTAGACCACGCATCTTAAACAGCAAAATTGAAATTTTTTTATGTCTAACAAACAAACAGTTACTTCACAATCTGATAACATTCTCTGCTTTTTCAGCACCAACTACTATTTTGCCAGATGGCATGCCCTCCCTGCAGCAAGGTCCTCCCCTCAGTGAAGGCATCCCGTTCTACCCACCAGGCCCTATTCCACCCCAGCCTGGCTTTATCCCTCAGTACCAACCTGAGACACAGGAGGCACACCCACCAATCCCAATGCAAAATCCTGCCCTTCTGCCCCCTAACATGACCCCACAAATGCCCTTGTACCCACCTGTGGAAATGCCTTCACACATGCCCCCTCACATATCTGGGATAGAACCTACTACTCCTCCGTCTCCACAGCAGTTACCACAGCTGTCCCCCCCTGCCCACCGTCCTCCTTCGCAGATGGACTTCTATGACAACATGGCGAGGATGGTAAGATGAAGAAAGTTCTTTAAAATCTTTAAGATCAATTCTTAAAGATAATAAAGATAATAATTTAGGACTTATCCACCCCATTGTTAATGTAAATTTGTTCCATGCAATGGAGTGTGTTAGAATCTGATCATATCTTATAGTTGTCTTCCCGTACCAGTTCTGTGCTCTATAGGCTGAGTGCGCTCTATATACACTGCCCGGCCGATAAAAAGGTCACCACCTGGATTTAACTAAGCAAATAGTTAAAAAAGAGCCTCCCATCGGATAATTGGCAACAAGTTATTTAACCCTAACTGCTTCAGTGAGTAGCTTCTCATTTGTTAAACAAGTATGTCGAAAGACACCCTTTGGTCATGGGAAAGATGTTAGTCTGTTTCAGAAGGGTCAGATTGTGAAAGAGTGGTTCAGGGGAGCATGAGACGTCATTTTCACACATGGATTGGCCACCACAAATCCCACATCATCAATGCAAGATCTTGGGGGGGAAAAGTTAATGCCACTTTGGACAGAAATAAATGTTTCTTGTTAGAATCCTAACTGAAAACCAAAAGCAGAGAATACCAACTAATACCCACAAGGATACTGCATACCAAACATTGTTTGCTTTAAAGCTGACATGCCTAAACAGATTATGAAGTAGAGGTTGCTCGGTGGTTACCCTCGTAGACTGGTTGAGCATTCAAGTCCTGGCTTGACCAAGCTGCCACTGTTGGACCTTTGAGCAAGGCCCTTGACTTTGTGCTCCAAGGGTAGGTGTCATGACTTTCTGACTCCAGCCTCACAACCACCTGGAATTCGTAAAGGTATGCGCTGCCTAACTTCCACAATGCATTCTACGAAATTGCACAAAACGATCTGGATGTTGTTTGAAAACACGTTATATACATACATAGCAATGCTATATGGGATACTGTAGTGTACCGGTATTGATTAAATAGCCAAGATACGGCATTGTTTCCCATACATTATTTAATATCAGCATTGACTGCCTATTATTTTACTATTTAAGATGGGTAAAATCTTATTTCACTGTAAAGCCGTGTGCAGCGCATTGCTTTGCTCAGCTCTTCTTTACCTCGCGCTCTCTATCTGTCTCACTCTCTCGCTCAAACAAACACGTATATGGAATGAGAAAATGTTATTTGACAGCCCAGCATATTTCCTGTTGTATTAATGACACAAGCAACTTAATAGAAGAGTGCAGGGAGAAACGGAGAAAATGTCACCGCTCGTGTGGCGCGTCCATAACGCGTTCGCCTCCGAACGCCCACATCCTCGGTTCGATCCCGGACGACCTCACGTTGGTTTTTCCACCATTCTCCCATCGGAGTGGTGGAAATACCAATGGACCAAAAGGTCCAGGGTTCAAATCCCACCTCTGCTATGCTGCCACTGTTTTGTCCTTAACCCACAATTGCTTGGATTATAAGACCGCACCAATTGTAAGTCGCTTTGGATAAGGGCGTCTGCTAAATGCTGTAAATGTAAATGTAGAAACAAGTGCATTTAACCCTGAATTGCTGCGTTGCAAAGACTCAGTACAACATTTTCTGCTTTGTTCTCCCCCTGTTGTGGCTCTTTCTGTCTCACACACATGTCCATCGTGTAATCCTTGTGGGGACATTTGGTCCCCACGGTGTATTATAAACATGCTCGCATTATCATCTCGGTGCTTACAAGGAGTGCAACACAAGTTGCATGTGATTAATAAAACGTTCTCCTCCAGAGGCTGTGCTCTTACGTTTGTCAACAGCTAATGCATCTGGCAAGGTAATATATGGGTTAAGTAGGTTTTGTTACCTTAATAATAAGGATAATAAACGTATCTGTCCGTTATGTGGCGCATACCTGCTGTTGTATTGTATTGTATTGTATTAGTTGTATGGTGTTGTTGTATAATGACAGCAAGGCTGTTTCTTATTTCTTTCAAATAAAGCAAAACAAATGTGGCTCTGTATGCTCATACATCTCATAAAAAATGTAATGGACTTAAAGCATATATCACCAGTATGAAGAGAATCTAGCCTTTCCTTATAATTTCCAGATAATTTTGTTTGGTAGTTTTGACAAAACAATGATCCCTTTACAGTGTTAGTGCTGTTGGTTATAAATCCCAGTGATTTGTGTGCAGAGTTCAGGAAGAAGATCAAGGACCACGTCACAGTCTTCGGCACACATGGTAAGAAAACCATTTTTATGAATTGTATTTTTCTTAAATCTTGTACGCCATGCATTTTGGCTGTAATTGCCAGTGCGTTTTTTTATTAAACCCATGAATCCACTTCTGTCAGGTTTCGGGGCGTCGCTCTCGCACTACATCAGAGTCGTCAACTCATTCGGGAGGACGAGAGCGCAGCAACTCGGCAGCCAATCAGAGCTCTCCACCTCCACCCTCAATTCCAGAGGCTCCGCCTCAGGAATCCCCCAGAAAGGCCAAGAAAGACTCTCCCAAAAAGGTATAGACACTGTAATATGAAGCATGCTGTGCAGGATTACAAACGCCAAAATGTGTAATCAGAATCATATTTATTGTAAAATGTGTTTTCACATCCAAGAAACTTGTTTTGGTGTACTGGTGCCTGACAGAAGAAAAAATAATAATAAGACACAAAAAAGTGTCTATACAGTACATGAAGAAATGTGACTGTTAATATTAAGTTCAATAGGATATGGTCTGAATGGACAAAGTTTGAGATGATTTGAGCTTCGTGACATGGTGCATAGAAGGTATGGTACACTATGGCTCTAAATTGCTCCTAAGAGGCCCACAGTGTATCCCCCAGACCATTACAGCACCAGCAGCAGCCTGAACTGTTAATACGAGACAGAATGGATTCATGTAAATGTTAAACAATGCTTAAAATATGGAGTAAAAATAAAGCATGTTTATTGCTTCGGTCCCTTCTAGGGGGGTTCTGGAGGTTTCCTAGGCTGGTTATATCGACGGGGCAAGAATGAAGTTCATCTGCCAGATGACAAGAACAAATCTGTGAGACGTTTCTGTCAATGTCAATTGAAACTATCATTTAACTTAAATCAAATGCCATAATTAATGAAGTGGTGGTAGTAATAAAGAGTAATAAGGAAGTAATAGTAATATTGTTTGTTGTAACACAGATTGTTTGGGATGAACAGAAGCAGAGATGGGTAAATCTGGATGAACCAGAGGAGGAGGTTGGTGTTTTTTGTAATCACACATTGTTTAGTTGTGCTTCTTGATTTGCCCAGATTTGATGTATGTATTTGTTGCTTTCAGAGTAAGCCGCCTCCACCTCCGCCCTCCATGTTTCCAAAAGCTCCAATGGGCGGTCCTGGGGTAGGACCTGGAATGGGCGGACCCCCGACTGTACCAGGGATGGGTCCTCCTGTTAATATGTTCTCCAGAAAAGCAGGCGAGTTATTCGCATCTATGCTGTGTGTGTGTGTGTGTGTGTGTGTGTGTGTGTGTGTGTACACTAATTTGTAACTATTTAGTGTGATTGTGTACGGGATAAACTCCCTCTTTAATCATCACCTTTACCTGAGCTTTATGTGCCTGTTAGAATTCACTTAGATTTTAAACCATTAACTGTGTGTCTTTTAGGCACTAAGGCCCGATATGTAGATGTGTTTAATCCAGGCCGTGGGAATGCCAAACCAGCTCCTGCTGTCGCTCCTCCTGCTGATCTGTTTGCTCCTCTCGCCCCCATGGCCATGCCGGCTAATCTCTTCATTCCCTCTGCAGGTTGGTGTGTGTGCTTTATATTCATTTACAAAATCAACCAATGTGGTTGGCCATTTTATGGTTAGACATGTAGACAGTAACTTTTGGTCATGGACCGAAATGTGGGATTGTCCCGGGAAAAACAGGATGTCTGGTCACCCTAGTTATTTAGTCCATCTCATAAATATTGGTTGGGGATTATTTATGAGTAGTTAACACACATCTCTTCAGCACCAGATGACCAGCAACCATTGGAGGGAAGTGTCCCAGACAGCAGAGCTGATGGTACAGAACACCATCAGTCCAACACAACAGTTCCACAGGTACACACGCACAGATATTGTGTAAATTCAGTCTGCACTTAGACAGTACATACAGGTACGAATGGAGAGCCTTGCTACCTCTGTTTTTGTTCTTTGTGTCTTTTCAGATGTTTAATCCCACTCTGTTGCCCTCAGGCCCAGAGGGCACTCACTCAGGAGAGGTAGAGTAACCGATTCACCCTGAACCTTTTGTAGAGATTTAGGCCAGTTCATCCCTCCATGCCCTGTCCTCTTTGTCATGAGCACATACTCACCCACATTTAACTTGCCAAAGCCTAATATTCATACAGGATCTATGTTCTATGTACACAAATTGGGTACACACACTGATACTGATCTTCCTATCTTGTTTTCTGGGGGGCAGCTGCATAATTGGCCACATCCTCCAACAGATCTCACCAGGCAGCAACTTCAGAATTATACTTCAGTGTCTTTATCTAGAGTTTCACCCACTATAGTGTTTGGTTTGTTACATTTACAGCTTTTAGCAGGTGCCCTTATCCATAGCAGCATACAGCTGATGGTGTTCGAATGTACAATACAAGCCCAGGAGGGTTAAGGACCAAGAGCCCAAGTGTCAGCTTAGCAGTGCTTTGACTTAAACAGTGTACCATCTGGTTGATAGTCCAGTATCTTAATAGCACAGTCCCTGTGGTTCTGGTAATTAAGCTACAGGAACTAGTTATTAGCTAGTTACTTTAACCAAATAGTGGCTTCTGATAAGCTACAAATATGACTGTTTTATATTTAAAGCTAGAAACAGGAAAGATACAGAGTTTAAATCTGATTTGGGTGAGTTATGCAAATAATCCAAGCAGAAAGTAATTTCCCTCTTAAATACTGTTTTATATATACAGCTCTGGAAAAAATTGAGACTGAAATTTACTTTCTCTGGTTTTTCTATTTGTAGCTACTGTGTTTGAGTGAAATAAAACATTTTTGTTTCTTTCTATAAATTACTGACAAACTGCAAGTAAAAACATTAATTTGCAGCAACGATACGAGCATTTATTCGCTGTAAATGACAACTGGTCAAAATAAAAGTTGCAGAGTTTTCAGACCTCGATCAATAATATAAAGGAAACAAGTTTTATAAAAAATAGTACAGTGGTACCTTGGGTTCTCGACATTAATTCATTCTAGAAGGCTTGTCTAGACCCGAAAAAGACAAGTACCGAGCAAATTTTACCCATAAGGAAGCATGTAAATGGAATGAATCCGTTCCAGATCCTAAGAAAATCCACACTTTCTAAGGCATTATATGCATTAATGGAGATGTATTGTACAGGTGCTCCCTGATTTATGATGGGGATATGTTCAGACAAATCCATCGTAAACTCATCGGTTCATGAAACATACTTAATATACTGTAGTCTGTATACCAAACCTCCCCCGTGCAGAGCCTCTATGCAGAAGCCCACGAACCATCATTGGAGCATAGATGACTGAAATTAGCCCTCCAATAGGCCATCAAACTGAAAGCCAACCCACAAAACCCGGCATGTGCCTCAACATTCTCCCTGTCATACCCGGCACTATATGATGCCAAACCAACCCATATACAGAAACACCTGAAAGAACTCGCTCTAGACCTGAATGATATAGCACATACCCAACCACCCTATCTTACCATGGAACCTTAAAACCTATTCCTAGACATTGCAAAAAGAAATCTACCATCCACCCGAACACCTATCTTAAGTAGTTCCTGGACATCAGAGAGAAATTCCCGCTCCACCTTCCCATATATACAGGTGGCTCCAAAACTGAGAATAGAGTCTCGGCAGCAATGATATCTGCACAACATTCATCTAGAGTAGACCTACCAAAGTACAGTTCAATTTTCACTGCTAATGCCCTCCTAATGGCAGTCAATCATGTCACCACCACACAGCAACGCAAATCTATTATATGCACCGACTCCAAAACTTGTTTACAAACACTGGAATCCCTCAATACTGATCACCCAACCATCAGCACCATCCTGAAAAACTACATAATCTCACAAGGCTGAAATTCGACATAGAATTTGCTGGATCCCAGGCCATAGTGGGTTCCTGGGAAATGAGAGCGGACTGGATGGTAAGGAAAACGACAAAGGCCCAGATGGCAAACTGCAAACTCCCACCAAGGGACATGAAACCTCTCCTGTCCTGCTATATACAAGAAAAGTGGCAAGCTGAATGGAATACACAAGCCAACAACAAACTGCACGAGCTCAGCCCCAAGATGGACAACAGACCCAATACATATCTGGACAATCGATGGGACCAAGTTACATATACTAGATGTCACATTGGACATACCAGACTGACACACTCCAATGTGGAACGTGTCAAAAAACAATCACTATAAAACACTTACTCACCGAATTCCCTAGGTAAACAAAATTTCCTAATGTCCAACACCTTACCCGAAATATTCAACCGAGACAAAGCAAGCAAATTACTGAAATTCCTGACTCTCACAAAACTAAGAGCCCATATTTAAGGATGCGACAATAACGTTACCTTTCCTGTCACGAAATGGCCGATGTGCTGAAGTGGTGTTAAAACTCAACCAACCAATACTGTAGTCTATACTGTATCATATTGGAGCCGATTACACATTAACACTAGCATTAACCTACAGATGGCCAAAATCATTAACACAAAGCTTATTTTATAATAAAGTGTTCAAAAATCTCATGTAATTTGGTGAGTAATGGATTGAAAGTGAAAAGTAAAAGCAAAACACTTACTCTATTGGTGAACTCAGGGCACTAGTATAGCTGCAGGTAGGTAACTGCAGCCTAAAAGTGTTCTGGAGGATTACATTCCTGTTTTCCCTTTATTTGGCTGTTATAAGTAACCTTTTTAGGACCCATGGAGACTTATTTGCAGTACGAATTTTTGTACTCTAGATACACAGCAGAGGTCTTCACCGAGTGAATCTGAATCACTGTGTACTGATTCGTGAATCATGAATTGAGTTTAGGCTGGAACAAGTCGCACGACCCGATTCGTACAAGTTTAAGCAAGTGAGCAGAGTACCGAGCAAACAACGAGAACGAGACATGTTTTACTAGTTAAGAGTCGAGAACTATATTCGACAAGTTCTGAGGTGGTAGAGAACAAAGGTACCACTGTACTAATGTAACATCGGAAAGTTCAAAACTCAGTATTTCAATCACAGCTTTCATGTGCCTTGTACTTTTCTTCAGTAAATAAGATTTGGTTCAGGTGATCTAATCAGTACCTCATTAAGCGGAATGAGGTGTGTCAGTGTTGGAATGCATCAGATCCTGGAATGAAATTGCTGCCATACATGTGGATACGTTGGTTTAAAAAAAACAAAAACAAATTGGAGTGGTCTCTTCCAGAGCTCTATGTATAGGTCTGCACCACATTAATTGGATAACTTGGTTCATTCTTACATATATATCATCTAAGTCACCCAAGGCGGATGGATCCATTTTTGATTATTGGTTCTCCCAAGCTTTCTTCCTTATAATATTTAGGGAGTTTTTCCTTGCTACTGTCGCCCTAATCTCACTCAATTTGGGATCGGGGGACGGTTGCAGACTAGTTGTCTGAGAATTCATTTCTATTTGTGGCACAAAACTGCATACATGCATACAACACACAACTGCAACATATCCTTTATACATATACAGCATTTAGCAGACGCCCTTATCCAGAGCGACTTACAATTGATACAATCTTACTATCCAAGGTGGGTTAAGGGCCTTGCTCAAGGACCCAACAGTGGTAGCTTGGTAGAGGTGGGATTTGAACCCTGGACCTTCTGGTCCATAGTCCAGTACCTTACCCGCTAGGCTACCATTGTCTGAAGTCGCATTGTGCATAGTCTTGTTCTCTGAAATGCACGCACATATGAATTCTACCTCAGCTGCAACAGCCTTTCTAACTTTCTGCTTAAAAATTGATGGTTCTTGACATTTTTGACACTGCTCTCAAATGCATGAGTGTGTGCAGTGCGTATGCGGGTGTGTGTGCGCGCGTGTCTGTGTGGCCATGGATCGGGTGCTACAGAATGGACTTGATATAATCATTGTGTCATGATTGCCAGGCTGAATCTGCATGGGATTAATTTTGGTTTGTGGTGTTTTTGTTGATTCTCCCTGCTGTTCTAGCTCTCACGTTCTAGCTCAATGAGTTCTTTATCACGAGAAGTGAGTCAGCATTTAAATCAGGTACCTTTATGGGTGTCCCTCCATACACACACAGCACAAACTACACAACTACCCACAGACCTTCCTCCACACCTACACGCTTATTCCGCATTTTCTCTTGCCATGCCTGCAGCACTACTAGAGAGCTTGTGCGAAAGCCAGTAGTGCTGAAGACAAGGCTCCACTTTCTGCTCTGCCCTTTCATTCAGCATGTGAACCTTAACTCCGCCTTCTCTGCATTTTCATAATCAGCATCTCTGTAGTTGTCCTATTGAGACCTATGCAGCTAAACTAAATGATAATAATATTATTATATAATATATAGTAATGCAATGAAATAAAACTTTTTGGCCAAAACTGAAAGTTTGGATTACGCTGGTCTGAAAACCCAGGTTTTTTTTTTCTTTTCCATTTTACATAAACAATAATTACAGGTAGCTTGTCTGATGTCTCGTGACATCGTGAAATGATGCTACTTTTTCACATTTTCTCACATCTGCTGCTCCTCAAACTCCATCCCAGACCCAACGTCTGCACCTGCCACACATTTCCTTAATCAAATCCCCTGCTATTTAAACCCCTTGTCTGAAATGGTAAATGTCACATGTTTTCAGTTAGTTTGTGCACCAATTTCAAGTCTTTTTTAAATTAATTTTTTGGGGGGTAGAACGTTGCGGTCTTCGGCCAAAAAGTTTTGGTGCATCTCTCTTTATATATATTCGAAATTCAAGTTGTCCCTCATCAATCTGCACTCAGCACCCCATGACAAAGTGGGAGAATCTTCCAGAAGGTCAACCATCACTGCAGCATTCTATGGCAGTATGTTCAATCTATTCATCTCACCAGAGAATCTTGTTTCTCTCAGTCTGAGAGTCTTTTAGTGAAAACGCTTTGTGTTTTTTACTCTTTTACTGAGGAGAGGCATCTGTTTGGCCACTCTGCCATAAAACCTAGATTGGTAGAGTGCTGCAGTGATGCTTGACCTTCTGGAAGTTTCTCCCATCTGCACACAGGATCTTTGGAGCTCAGCCATATTGACCATTGGGTTCTTGGTTACTGCTCTTACCAAGGCCCTTCTTTCCCGATTACTCAGTTTGATGGAGCAGCCAGCTCTAGGAAGAGTCCTGGTTGTTCAAACTTTTTCCATTTAAGAATTATGGAGGCCACTGTGCTCTTGGGAACTTTCAGTGCAGCAGAATTGTTTTCATAGTCTCCAGATCTGTGCCTCCATACAAACCTGTCTCTAAGCTCTACAGGCAGTTCTTTTCTCCTCATGGCTTGGTTTTTACTCTGATGTGCATTGTTAGCTGTGAGACCTTTATATAGACAGTTGTGTGTCTTTCCAAATGTCTAATCAACTGAATTTACTACTGGTGGGTCCAATGAAGGTGTGGAAACATCTCAAACATGATCAAGGGAAATGGGAGGAACCCAGATCTAAATTTCAAGTGTCATAGCAAAGGGTCTGAATAGTTACGGCCAATGCAAAATTTAAGTTTTTCCTTGTAATTACTAAATTTGCACATTTTGAATAATAATGGAAATCCAGAAGGACGATGGACAACTTGAATTTTGTTTTATTTTAGTCCACAACATAAAATGTGAAAAAAGTGAAAGGGTCTGAAGACTTTCCGAATTGTGTGTGTGTGTGTGTAAACGTGTGTGTATATATCAAAATTAACATTTGGTCTAAGAATTACAATGTGCTTACCATTATGACTTGGTAACACTGGAGATGTTAGAGGTTAAACCTATCCAAGATTTATTGCCATTTAATTTGTTAGTTTTCATGGTAAAGAATGCTATACCCAGTTTGAACTTATGACATATTTGCCATCTTCCAGAATTTTCTGACATGGGTAGTATCGTACC
>JAJAGP010003551.1:0-70750 GCA_025084515.1 Ancistrus triradiatus
GCTGTGGATGATGAGCCTTCATCATGCATTGCAACAGTGCAGTCCGTTTCTGTTAGAATCAGACTTGTGCACAAAATATAGTAAGCCGGGTCCTCTGGTTTAGAGATGCTTTAGAGCAGAGTGCAAAAAAAAGTTCCCAGTCTGGGCTCAGATGTAATTGACATGTCACCGAAGGACAATGAAGAATAATATTTAACCAAAGTGTTCTTTTAACAGCTTGTCTATGACCAAGGCTACTTATCTTTATTACTTTTCTGGTAAATATTATTTATACTGTTACCTGAAGAAGTGTCTGTCTACCTACCTACCTACCTACCTATAATAATCATTAAATTCATTCAGTACCTTTGCAACAGGTGTATAAAATGTGTGTGAGAACTGATTGAACATATCCCCATTTTAAAGGGAGCACATGTACAATACAACTCCATCATATTATATTATATTATATTATATTATATTATATTATATTATATTAGTTATGTAATGCCTCATGTAATCTGGATTTTCTGGGGTTCTGGAGCAGATTAATTCAATTTACATTATTCCTTATGGGAAGGTACAGGTAATACTGAAAGAGGAAAAAAACAAACGAAATCCAGACCTGAATATTATAGAGGCAGTAGGGGATCACCTGGGCTGAGAAAGAAATAAAATACAGCCTAAATCTAAAGAAGAACTCTCTCTATATATAAAACTTCAGGAACCTTTGCCCAAAAGAGTTCAAGATGTGCTTAGTGCCAAGGGAGGTCACACTAAATACTGACTACAGAAGGAAGTTTTATTTTTTGTATTTTTTGTTTGTATCTTAATAAAGAGACTGAGAAATAATGATATCTAGAATTAATCTAGACATAATTCTATATGGTTATTATACAAATCTAATGGTGGCCTAAGACTTTTGCTCAACACTATATATATATATATATTTAGTTCAGTACATGTTTAGTGGTATATTTCCACTGCTCTTCTGGGTTATGTCCCAATACACCTGATGCAGGAACGAATTTGGAGGAAGGACATTCTGAGCATTCTGTTTCTATCATACACCTTGGAGTGTAGTGTCTAGATCATCCAAGGTAGTTTCACAGCAATGTTTTTCAGTCACCAGGAGCTCCGAGTTTGTTTGTTCATATCAATGTCCAGTATATTTCTCAGATGACCCTCCAACACACTGCTGTCAGTCTTAGGATTGTAAAATCTCTTTGCTGCTCATTAATCAAATGGATGGTGGAAGCAGACCGCCTGGACGTTGCTGTACATGATGGTCTGTTATTTTATATTTAGAATTTTGATTCAAAAGTGGTTTTCAAATAAGAGGACGCTAAAGGCAGATGGGCAGCTGTGGTAGGTAGGAGGTTGGGACCTGGAGGTTCGAATAGGTTAGGGTTGTAACTGTCTGTTGGGTCTTAATCAATATATTTGTATGTACAATATATATTTACGATACAATACAGTATACAATGTATATACAAACTCACCGGCCACTTTAGTAGGTACACCGTGCTACATTAATACTTTATTGCACTGATTCTACAAGGTCCTTGACACATTCCTCAGAGATTTGGTTCATGTTGACATGATAGCATGACGCAGTTGCTGCAGATTTGTTGTCTGCACATTCATCTCCTGTTCCACCACATCCCAAAGGTGCTCTATTGGACTGAGATCTGATGGCTGTGGAGGCCATTTGAGTACTCATTACCATGTTAAAAAAAACTGTTTGATTTGAGCTTTGTGACATGGCATGAGGAAGATGGAACACTGTGATCATAACGGGATGAATATGGTCAGCAACAATACTCAGACTGTGGCATTTAAACAATGCTCAGTTGGTATTAAGGGGGGCAAACCACACCATTAGACCACCGTCAAGATCCATTGGCAATCATTTTATTATTGCATCACAGCCCTCTTGAAGTGGAGCAATCCATATCAGGGCGACAGATGCATTTACACACACACTTTTATGTGGATTAGCTATATTTGGATACAATCTTGAGACTCAAGATGCAAGAAATGACTTCGTGTAAATGGTGCCTTAGATATGTGGTGACATTAAGGCTGACAGTGTTGTCCAGCAGCTATGCTCTGAGTCAGGGAGCACAGCAAACCACACTTCTTGTCTGCACGCTGCCCCAGATGCAACGCACACAGAGCCACTGCGTCACAGCTCTCACTCTGAAACCTGCATAAACGAGTGCGCCATGAATTTGAGCAGCAATGGGAGACTTGCATTTTCATTTTTCAGTTGTAGTTATGTCTTGGCAGGATTTACCACCCACATTAGCGATGCCTGAGTTTTTGCACACAATTTTGTGTTTCAGATTCTACGACGTTTAAAAACATAGCAGAACTGTATCACGTTGTTCCACAGTTTCTTTTACGTCGAGAAAATGAAATAAATGTACACAGAGATGTGCCACATAATGTCAGTTTGGCAACGTCTGTTCCCATATACCTCTTTGGTCTGATAAGGTTATTGTCCTTATTATTATGGTTATTAACCTACTTAGCCCATATACAGTGCTACCTCGGATCATGACCACCTCGGGAACTCGTCGAATTCTGTTCTTTGAACCATTTTGACTAGAAAAATTTGTGAAGGTTCTCGACGTTTGCTTGGTATGCGGCACACTTGCTTAGACTTGTATGATTCGAGCCGCATCACTCGACAGCCAAACTCGATTCACGATTTATGATTCAGTACAGAGTGAGTACAGAGTACAGAGTCTGGGACTGTGGTAGCCTAGCGGTTAAGGTACTAGACTCTGGACCAGAAGGTCCAGGGTTCTAATCCCACCTCTGCCAAGCTGCCACTGTTGGGTCCAAGACCCTTAACCCACAACTGCTTGGATTGTAAAATTGTATCAGTTGTAAGTCACTCTGGATAAGGGCGTCTGCTAAATGCTGTAAATGTAAATGATTCAGGTTCACAATAGGCCTCAGTATAGATCTCCGCTACTTTTATTGGGTTTTTCTTTATTTTCACATCTTCAGAACTGTGTTCTTAGTGTAAATAAATCTCCATGATTCCTAAAGAAGGTTAGTTTATAAGAGCCAACTGAAAGCAATACAGGAATTGAATGCTCCAGACCTGCAATTAACTTAGCAGCTATTCTAGCACCTGGAGTTCATCAGTAGAGGAATAAAGCTAAACGCTTTTACTTTTCACTTTCAGTCCGTTACTCACTAAATTACATGTGATTTGTGAACACTTTATTATGAATAAGGTTTGTGTTAATTATTTTGGCCATCTGTAGGATAATATAAGTGTCTTAAACATTAACATACTTATCATTACTTATCATAGTCTCCGCTATGATACAGTATAGACACTCTACCAAACACTCAGTAAACTCCTCAGTTCATGATACATTTAACTTATGATGGATTTGTCAGAACATATCCCCTTCATAAATCAGGGAGCACCTGTACAATACAGCTCCATTAATGCATATAATGCCTTATACAGTGTGGATTTTCTGGGGGTCTGGAACGGATTTATTCAATTTACATTACTCTTTATGGGAAAAATTTGCTCGGTACTCGCTGTTTTCGGTTCTCGACAAGCTTTCTGGAATGAATTAACATCGAGAGCCAAGGTACCAGTATTATCTTGGCACGTACATTGGCTGTTGTACAGCAGTTTTAACAGCGTAACAAGTAGTGCAGTCTCTAGTGCAGAAAGATTTATTGAACACAAAGTTTTATTAAGCACATGTGTGAACAGACTGAATCCTAAGCACTGTTTGGCTCCTTATAAGCACAGAGATGAAGGTGATGTGCAGGTGTTACCACTCAGGTGAATTATGTGTGCTGGATTTGCCCTCTGCAGTGCGAGAGCCCTGCATGGATCACGGGACAGTTGCGAATTAGTTTCCATTTGTAGTTTCCTTTCTGCACGCTTCTCACTTCTCTGTTTCTGAAAAATGTTCATGTCGGAAAAACAACAGGAAATACGTTGTGTTGTCACATAAAAGGCAGTTTCTCATTCCATAATTGTCTTTGTGTGTGTTTGCTGTCTTAAATAGTTAAAAATTAGAAAATGAATATGTGGTGATCGATGTTGATATTAAATGAATCAATGTACGGGAAACACTGCAGTATTTTGGCTATTTACTCAATACTGGTACACTACAGTATCCCATATAGCATTGCTAAGTAAGGTATACAGTATAATACTGTGTTTGGGCAACATCCAGTTCACATAATGTGCATTTTCACAGAATGTATTGTGAACATTAAGCGATGCATATCTGTTTTTAATTAGTGTAACGTACAAACAGTGTAACTTGACTTCACCAACGCCTCTTGGGTTCACTTGCATTGATGTGAAGTGTCTGCTTTAGAGCTAGAGCACAGTGTTGGTGTAAATAAATGTAACCTTAAGCCAGCATTGCATCCCCCCCAACCCCATGGATCAAATATCTGTCCAAGCCAGATGCCATTGTGTGTTTCAGAACATGTACATAAGCACTCGGATTAAGGGAGTGAGATCCACTTAAGTCCACGGCACGCACGGATAAGATTGTCACGTTCTGTTTCCTCTATCAGCTTGTCCAGTCTGCTGTGGCATGTGTTTAAAAATCTGTACGCATTTTATTAGTCACTCTCCAGCTGAGCAGCTGATTCCCGTGCTAGTATTTATTAGCTGGATCCGGTGTGGGGAGCACAGAAGGCTAAACAAGCAGGATGGGGATTGACAGACAGTGACAGTTGGGTCAGTGCCCAGCTTTAGTGGGACATTTAGTCTGTCCATATGCTGTCACCACTATTAGCACACTGTACCCATGATTAAGACAAATGCCAGGCTGTTTCCATTACACCTTGACGCTCAGTGCTGGTTTAGCACTTTTGATTCACGTGGAACCTCAGCTTACTGATGACATATGGAATCTTTAATGGACGTCTGTCTGTAGACTGTAATAAAACAAGCGTGAATGGAGTGCTTTTGTCTAACTTTAAATGAAGATTTGCTTGTTTGTCATATACAGGTATGCACCATGTACTTTCCGATAAACCAATCGCCACTTGAATGTATCGCAACCGAGGAGTTTATTATATACTGTATATATCACATATACATCTCTATATATGTATGTATCATGCATTAAACATGCTTAAAACACGTACATTAACCTACAGCTGGGTAAAATCATTAAAAGAAAGCTTATTTTATAATAAAGTGTTGACAATCCTCATGTAATTCAGTGAGTAATACAGTGGTGCTTTAAAGTTTGTGAACCCTAAAGTTTGTGAATTTCTGCATAAATATGACCTAAAACATCATCAGATTTTCACACAAGTCCTAAAAGTAGATAAAGAGAACCCAGTTAAACACATGAGACAAAAATATTATACTTGATCAGTTATTTATTGAGGAAAATGATCCAATATTACATATTAGTGAGTGGCAAAAGTATGTTAACCTCTAGGATTAGCAGTTAATTTGAAGGTGAAATTAGAGTCAGTTGTTGGTGCTCATCAGGCTGGAAAAGGTTACAAATCCATCTCTAAAGAGTTTGGACTCCACCAATTCACAGTCAGACAGATTGTGTACAAATGGAGGAAATTGTTACCCTCCCCAGAAGTGGTCGCCCAACAAAGATCACTGCAAGAGCAAGGCATGTAATAGTTGTTGAGGTCACAAAGGATTCCAGGGTAACTTCTAAGCAACTGAAGGCCCCTCTGACATTGGCTAATGTTAATGTTCATGAGTCCACCATCAGAAGAACACCGAACAACAATGGTGTGCATGGCAGAGTTGCAAGGAGAAAGCCACTGCTCTCCAAAAAGAACATTGCTGCTTGTCTGCAGTTTGCTAAAGATCATGTGGACAAGCCAGAAGGCTATTGGAAGAATGTTTTGTGGACAGATGAGACCAAAATAGAACTTTTATGGTTTAAATGAAAAGTGTAATGGAGAAAGGAAAACACTGCATTCCAGCATAAGAACCTTATCCCATCTGTGAAACATGGTGGTGGTAGTATCATGGTTTGGACCTGTTTGCTGCCTATGGCCCAGGGACAGCTTGGCAATCATTGATGGAAAACAATTCTGAATGATATCAGAGAATTCTAAAGGAAAATGTCAGGGGACTCTGACCATGAAACGAATCTCAGAGAAAGGTGGGTCATGCAGCAAGGAACAACGGGGACCCTAAGCACCACAAAGCGTTTACCAAAAGAATGGTTAAAAAGAAGAATTAAAGTTCATGTTTTGGAATTGGGCCAAGTAAAGTTCCTGACCTAATCCAATGGAAAATGATGTGGAAGGACCTTGAAGCTAGCAGCTAATGTGAGGGGGAAACCACCAACATCCCAGAGCTGAAGCTGTCTGTAAGGGAGGAAAATGGATAAAATTCCTCCAAGCCGGTGTGCAGGGGAATGATCAACAGTACAGGGAAACGTTTAGTTGCCCAATTATGCGCCACAGGGGGGTCAAAGCAGATACTGAAAGCAAAGGTTCACATACCTTTTGCCACTCACTAATATGTAATATTTAGGATCATTTTCCTTAATAAAAAAATTAACAAAGTATAAATCTTTTGTTCTCATTTGTTTAAACTGATTCTCTTTATCTACTTTTAGGAACTGTGTGAAAAATATGGATTGATGTTTTACCATCATATTTATGCAGAAATATAGAAAATCTAAAGGGTTCGCATACTTTAAGCACCCATGTGATTGAAAGTTTGAAAAAGTAAAAACCACTTTGATGAAACTTCTGGGCACTAGCAGAGCTGCTTAACTAACTTGCCAGCATGTGTTTCTGGAGCATTTTTTTAAAATTCTTGTTTTGCTATTGTCGGGCTTTTATTAAAACTAATCTTTTTTCAAGGGGGACCTATGAAGACTTATTTGCCACTAAGAATATAGTTACGCAATCTTCTTTCTTTTTTTTTTTTTAAAAAAATAGCGTAGATTCTGTTACTTGAGGGGCTATTGTGAAACTTGAAAATATCTGGTACTGAAATCTTTGACTCAGAATCATGAATCAAAGTTTTGGCTGAAGACGAGTTTTCATACACGTTTAAGCAAGTGAACCAAGTTTTACCAAGCAAAACGACGATATCCGAGACAAGTTTTTAGTCAGAAGTGTCGAGGAAACCGAATTCGACGAGTTCGGAGTGTCGACAAAAACCGAGGTACCTAAATATTGAAGGTTGATCCACCGTAACTGTTGGAGAATTTTAAAACATCTTCACATAACTTTACCTTAAAAAATTAGGTGTGTTGGCAAATGGCCATTAGAGGTTTTTTCTTACGTATTCGTATTTTTGTCAGAAAGTGAGTACAGTTTACTGAGCAGGTTTTAAAGGTTAAGGGGCTCCAATTTCAAAGCCTAAACAAGTGAACTTAAGGGAGTGACCAAACATTAGATTAAGTCACATGACAGATCCCCAAGTGAGCCTGTATCTTGGGGCCCTGTTCGAGAATTAGTTTCTATTTGTGGCATAAGCTGACGCAACGTGGGCGGAGCAATGCAGCACACCAGGGTTAAAAAATGCGGACGCTTCTCACATCACAAATGTAACCGAAATGGCACACTACTATACTGCACACTGCCCCCTGTATGTAGAATGCAGTAAGGTAAAAAGTTCTGTCACGTGATGTTGTGTAATACTACACTACCCGCTGTGCCACTGTCATGTGACCATTTACAGCGAGTTTAAGTGCATTGTTTACACTTCAGATATTTAAGAAAATCGCAAGAAAAGCAAGTTGTGAACCCAGTATTGTGAATCAAAATGTGTGAGTCTTCATTAAGGCTCTCTCTCTCTCTCTCTCTCTCTCTCTCTCTCTCTCTCTCTCTCTCACATTTGTCCATGTCTATGTAATCAGTAAATCTGTTTTGAAGCAGTGACGCTCTCATAAATATATCTGCGTAATTAAGAACAGGGACCTTGATGAGTCACTCGCTGTTAAATAATGCTGTGTGAATTCCAAGCCGAGAGATGATTCCCCAGCCGTTCACAGGACTTCCCACGCCGGCTTTAAGAAATGACGGAGGTCACGTGATTGTGCCCACTCATACACGCCACTCACCGCACTTCTTTGTTTACTTCCGCAGGCAGCCAGACCAGACGCTTTTCCTCACCCTCAGAGGTCGCAGGCTTCCGAAAGCACACGTCTGGGATCCAACCGCAACTTTTCTCAGGTACGCCCACTCAAGCTGAGTGACTCACACTGATAGAAAGAACTGCAAGGAGATGAAATAGGTGCACCTCTTTTCAGGAGCTGCTTTATGATCAGCAGATTCTTTTAATATACTTGCAGTAAAGAGATTCTCTGTATATTCTTTAATGAACTGATTCCACTGTGCAGGGGTGTGCGGTTTAACGACTGCATTATGTTCTGTGATACAGGATGTCGACTAAAATGGCTTTTGACCGGACATTACCATAGTCTCATAGTCTTTTTAGGCTACAGTAATGTAAATATAATGTTTCACAAGACATCTGCTTGCAAACAATACCTAAATGCATCAGAAATACTCACAATAATAATAATAATAATAATAATTCACAGTAATTATAGAAAATACATTAATGTACTCTTAAAACCCTGTGTAGGGGAATACCGTAACACTTAAGCAGATAGATTCTGATACTGTTGTTTGACAGAAACCAAAAATGCATTGACAAACATGGAAGATCAACATGGAAGATCAGCCAGATACAGAGACTCAATGAGTGAAAATGAACCAGTTTATATAGTTATAGATTAGAGAGAATATACAGGTAGTGGGGGGGCAAACAAAGGAGTACTACTTACAATAGGACAGGCACCTTACACTTAAAAACACATAAATACACTCACTGACAAAAAAAATAACGCACCCAGATAGAAATGTCAGATTGCTGCAAAACTTGGCATGCGGTCTCAGGCAGATACAGTGGGGCAAAAAAAGTATTTAGTCAGCCACTGATTGCGCAAGTTCTCCTACTCTCCTACTCCTACTCCTTACTCACCTACAAAATGAGGAAAAAAATCCAGGAAATCACATTGTAGGATTTTTAAATAATTTAATTGTAAATCATGGTGGGAAATAAGTATTTGGTCACCCACAAACAAGCAAGATTTCTGGCTCTCACAGACCTGTAACTTCTTCCTTAAGAAGCTCTTCTGTCCTCCACTTGCTACCTGTATTAATGGCACCTGTTTGACCTCGTTATCTGTATAAAAGACACCTGTCCACAGCCTCAAACAGTCAGACTCCAAACTTAAGACTAAAGAGCTGTCGAAGGACACCAGGATGAAAATTGTAGACCTGCACCAGGCTGGGAAGAGTGAATCTACAATAGGCAAGCAGGTTGGTGGGAATAAATCAACTGTAAGAAAATGGAAGACATACAAGACCATTGATAATCTCCCTGGATTTCTCATTTTGTCTCTCATAGTTGAAGTGTACCTATGATGAAAACTACAGACCTCTCTCATCTTTCTAAGTAAGAGAACTTACACAATCAGTGGCTGACTAAATACTTTTTGCCCCACTGTATTTAAATGATTACAGGTGTGGTCTGATTAGACACTGGGTCTTGCTACAAGAGTGCTTCCCCCACTGTTCTAATGCAAATGCACATTTTTCCCCAATAACTTTTGCTCTAATATTGTAATCATTTACATTTACATTTACAGCATTTAGCAGACGCCCTTATCCAGAGCGACTTACAATTGGTACAATCTTACAACCCAAGCAATTGTGGGTTAAGGGCCTTGCTCAAGGACCCAACAGTGGCAGCTTGGCAGAGGTGGGATTTGAATCCTTTTGGTCCATAGTCCAGTACCTTAACCGCTAGGCTACCACAGTCCACTTACATATATCACTTACATATATCATCATTACATTCATACATATAAAGTTTCATTCAATTCCAACAATTCTCTCTTGGTGAGTTTTGTGTGAACCATAACATTTGGTTCACATATCTAGAAAAGGTGACCAATTTGGTTCAAATATGTTGTTTTTTCTTTGTTTTTTTTTTTTTTTTTTTTTTTTTTTTTTTTTTTTTTTTTTTTTTTTTTTTTTTACAGTTTGATTGTTCTGGTTGTGATTATTTTCATAGACACTTTTAGTCATATTCTGAGTAAACTTTAAAAAGCTAGCTATTACATTGGTACATTGGGAACTGTGTTATCCTAGACGGTTAAGGTTAATGGTTATGACCAAAGGTTCAGGGTTTTCAAATCCCAAGCTGCCAATGTTGTGTCCTTGAGGCAAGGCCCTCAATCCAAAAATGCTTGGGACCTAGAAACATTGTATCAGGATTTAAAAAGTCCTCTGGTAAGGTTGTCTGATAAGACTAAAATGTTATTTAGTGTTGAGGTGTTTCACAGTCAAGAATTTCCTGCTTTGGATTGGTTTATTCTAACACAAAATTGTAGAAATGTGACTAAGAGTAGTAGTTTTTTTACAGTTGTGGTTGTTTGAAAATAAGCTTCTCACGAAACACCTGGTGAGCCACACGAAACCACTTTCAGATGTAGCAGCAACGAGTAAGCCACATACTGTCACCAACCAATCCATATGACTGTGTAAGTTTGAACAAACTGCCGAGTTTACCTGAGCCCATCTTATGACACCACTAGTTCCCTACGGTATTCACCTGCTCGGTAGGATCGGACCCAAAACTAAAATTAGCTCCTGTTCTATGCATCATAATCAAGCTGGCAGAAACGGCTGCAGGCCTGAAAGACACGAGATTGAATATCAAGTGTATCTATAGATAGGGTTACTTGTTTTTCAGCCCAGAAATTTGTCAGGCTCCAAGTTTGGGGTTGAACCTTCAAGTCGGCGAGTAAAAATATAATTCCTGAAATATAATTTTGCTTTTAAATATGTCTGCCTATATAAATCCCTACAAACAGTGAATGATCACCACCGTTTGATCTTTCTCTGTAACCCGGTGGAACTGGACAAGGGTATAGTGTAGACAGAGCTCGGTGTGTTCATCTGCATTAGACACTGTATGTACACTGCATTAAAGGAATCTAAATATAGTAACCAGAGAAAGGAGGTCAGCAAAGAGCTGAAAAAAGAGGGGGTTTTATTCAGCGCTCTCGTACGGGGAGTAGAATAGTAGTTGCTGTCAGGCAAACTCTTTTTATGCCCCTCTCACTGTCAGCCTGTGTTGAAATTCCATCCTCTGTGCAGGAGGCAGGTCACTCGGGTCACAGACTACCTAACCTGTGAGCTGAGAGGGTGTAGGTTTGTCAGAAGTCATAGGGTTTATTCATTTGTTGGATCCATTCAGCCAGTGAGGTAAGGTGCAGATTCTCTCCGTGGATGATTCCAGCTTGAAAAGGGTCTTCCTACCTTGTGCTATATCTTTTTGAACCACAAAGTGACCTGGGTTGAGACAGGGTCAGGTCATCCATACATAAGATATTCTATTGTGGTTTCACCATATAATAAATAACCGAATGAAACATTTCATGGAATAACAATTCAAAATAATTTTTACTTTTGTTGTATAAACATAAAACATTTAGTTTGCTACAGTTAAAATAAACTACAGTTGCATTTTCTGAAGGAACTACAGCAGTGCATGAAATGTGGCAAGTAGAAAAAATGTGGGTTTGTGTCCCAATACTTTTGGCCTCCTGTGGGTTTGTGTCTCAATACTTTTTACCATGTGGGTTTGTGTCCCAATACTTTTTGCCACATGTTGCTTTTTTGTCCCAATACTTTTGGACACATTTGACTTGTGTCCGAAAACTTTTGGATACGTGGGTTTGTGTTGCAATAGTTTTGACCTCCTGTTGCTTTGTGTCCCAATACTTTTGGACACAAATGGGTTTGTGTCCCAATACTTTAAGCTTCCTGTGGGTTTGTGTCCCAATACTTTTTACCATATGTGTTTGTGTCCCAATACTTTTGGACTCCTGTTGGTTTTCGTACCAATACTTTTGGCCACATGTCACTTTGTGTCCCAATACTTTTGGCCACATATGATTTTGTCTCCTAATACTTTTGGACACGTGATTTTGTGTCACAATACTTTTGGACACATGTTGGTTTGTGTCCCAATACTCTAAGCTTCCTGTGGGTTTGTGTCCCAATACTTTTTACCATATGTGTTTTCGTCCCAATACTTTTGGCCACATGTCACTTTGTGTCCCAATACTTTTGGCCACATATGACTTTGTGTCGCAATACTTTTGGACACATGTTGGTTTTGGCCACAAAAGTATTGGGACACAAACCCATACGGTAAAAGGTAATGGAACACAAATGCACATTCTTTCTACTTTCCACATTTCACGCACTGCTGTAGTTCCTTCAGAAAATGCAGTTGTAGTTTATTAACTGCAGCAAACTAATTTTTTTGCATGTTTATACAAGAAAAGTACATGTCGCTTTGTGTCCAAATACTTTAGGCCTCCTGTGAGTTTGTGTTCCAGTACTTTTGGACACATGTTGGTTTGTGTCACAATACATTTGGCCTTTTATAGGTTTGTGTCCAAATACTTTTGACCATATGTTATTTTGTGTCTTAATACTTTTGGCCACATGTGCGTTTGTGACCCAATACTTTTGGCCACATTGTCACGTTGTGTCCCAAAACCTTTGGCCACATGAGTTTGTGTCCCAATGCTTTAGATCATGTGGGTTTGTGTCCCAATACTTTTGGCCTTACGTGGGTTTGATAGTGTATATGTATGTATTATGTAAATGGAGTCACAGAGAGGGGAGGGGTGAACATGCACAGCTGTTCTGAGACTGTGAAGGTAAAAATGTAAGTATGGTTTATATGTTTTACTCAAGTAGACATACAAAAGTACATGCTGCTAAGTGTACTTACAGTAAAAAAGTAAAAGTGTTTATTTAAAAAGGCTTTTTAACTCAATTTTTGAAACAGGATGTTTCCAAAATTGCATATTACAGATACTAAACATGCTTACGTACAGCAATGAAGTACTTTGTAACTTTTGTCACCCTCATGATTTTCCCACCTTTTGCATATAACTTCATGATGAACATCGTGACATTTTTTGCATCGCGGTGCCTTGTTCACCTAAAACGGAGATATATTATCAAGACATATTAATGAGCTAATTAGCTAATCCACTCAAATTCAATAGATAAGTCTTCTCATAGTGTGCTGTTCACACTGTTATCACAGTGCCAATCATTTATGCCAAACGTTTAGCAACTTTTTTTAGTCATGCTGAGCAGTTGAAACTTGAGTTCCCACAGCATCACTCGAGCAGTTTGAAGTGGTGTGTCCTACATAGTGTATATCCAAAAGCAGGTTATAAGAAATGGACAGAACTTTTCAAGCTGTGCTCGCAGACAATTATTTGGGCTTGGATTTGCACCTATGTCTCAAGAGGCGTAAAATAACCCTCATTTGGAAATGAGTCAAAATGTCCAACCATAACCTGAAGTGTGACGTTTGTTATGTGTGTCTTCTTGTAGAAGTGCGGGACAGGGACTGGCACTTTACCCATCTCACTCGACCCACCGGTTCAAACAGGTGGTTTGTGCCCAATGGCAAACTCCTGCACCAGGCGGACAGCACTTTACCCAACATGTCAAACAGCTGGTGCTGCAGAATGTCCAGCAGAGTCAGGTAAAACAATAAGCCCTGTGGTTCAGGTGGCTTGGTGTTTGCCTAAAATGTTTTTGGTGTAATGTAGTGGTTCCCAAAGTTGGGACACAGGAGGTTATTGCAAAATGAATGCAGTGTTACTCAGTTAAAATTTAAGATAACATAATGCAGATCAGTTGTAGTAATGCCACTGTGTGAGGTGATTTGTCACTTTGGTTTGTAGGGGATGCAACCCGAAATGAAAAATTATGGACGGAAATCTAATAAAAAATGAAACATTTGGCTGAAGGGCCGAATACTAACCAAACACATGTTTTTATTTTCACAATTTAATTGAACAGCACAGACTTATTTCATTTTTTGCTTGTTTAATTTCTATTAGGAATGAATAAACATGGGACAAGAAAAAATTGAATGTTTCTTTTAGTCAAGACTAGACCTTTTTGGCAAAGACTAGAATCCAGACCTGTAAAAACTCTAGCGTTAGTGCAATCAGTAACCAGGCACACTGTCTCAATATCCAGTCTTAGGGTTCCATTGTTGGTTAGAAAGCTCTCATAGAGCGCACCCTACATAGGACGTAGGCAGCAACAGCGGTGCAAGTTAACGTTTATGTTAAGTAATTTTGCAAATGTGAACAAAATGCTTGCACTGTTGTAGCCTGCTTACATACAGCAGACATGTTTACTGCATTTACAAAGAGCATATCTCTCCACGCTGGTTGTTATTTGATCGCGTCAACTAAACATCATTGTTCGGTGTAAATTATTGTCCTTTCACTTATTTCACATTTTACAGCCTAAGACCAAATAATTTTGGTTGTCGAATATTCTGTGCATCACTGTTTGCAGTTGCAGTTTGATACAGTGGGGCAAAAAAGTATTTAGTCAGCCACTGATTGTGTTAGTTCTCCTACTTAGAAAGATGAGAGAGGTCCGTAATTTTCATCATAGGTACACTTCAACTATGAGAGACAAAATGAGAAAAAAATCCGAAAAGAAAATCACATTGTAGGATTTTAAAGAATTTAACTGTAAATCATGGTGGGAAATAAGTATTTGGGTCACCCACAAACAAGCAAGATTTCTGGGCTTTCACAGACCTGTAACTTCATTAAGAAGCTCTTCTGTCCTCCACTCGTTTATACTGTATTAATGGCACCTATTTCACCTCGTTATCTGTATAAAAGACCACCTGTCCACAGCCTCACAACTCTCAAGCTCAAACCATGGCCAAGACCAAAGAGTTGTCGAAGGACACCAGGAAGAAAATTGTAGGACCTGCACCAGGCTGGGAAGAGTGAATCTACAATAGGCAAGCAGGTTGGTGGTGTGAAATAAATCAACTGTGGGAGCAACTGTAAGAAAAATGGAAGACAATACAAAGACCATTGATGATCTCCCTCGATCTTGGGCCCCACGCAAGATCTCATCCCGTAGGGTCAAAATGATCATGAGAACGGTGAGCAAAAAATCCCAGAACTGCACAGAGGGACCTGATGAATGACCTGCAGAGAGCTGGGACCAAAGTAACAGAGGCTACCATCAGTAACACACTATGCAGAGAGGGACTCAGATCCTGCAGTGCCAGGCGTGTCCCCCTGCTTTTAAGCCAGTAACATGTCCAGGCCTGTCTGAAGTTTGCCCAGAGAGCCATATGGATGATCCAGAAGAGGATTGAGAGAATATCATGTTCGTCAGTATGAACCAAAATAGAACTTTTTGGTAAAAGTGCAACTCAACTCGTCGTGTTTGGAGGAAGAAGAATGCGGAGTTGGATCCCAATAACACCATTACCTACTGTGAAGCATGGGGGCTGGATGGAAACATCATGCTTTTGGGGCTGTTTTTCTGGAAAGGAGACAGGACGGACTGATCTCCTGTGTTAAAGGGACGAATGAACAGGGCCATGTATCTCGTGAAGAGTTTAAGCCAAACCTCTTTCCATCAGTGAGGAGCATTGAAGATGGAAACGTGGCTGGGTCTTCCAGCATGACAATGATCCCAAACACAACACTGCTCGGCAACGAGGAGTGGGCTCCATAAAAAGCCATTTCAAGGTCCTGGAGTGGCCCATAGCCAAGTCTCCAGACCTCAGCCCATAGAAAATTTGTGGAAGGGAGTTGAAAGACCGTGTTTGCCCCAAAACAACACCACTTCTCTAGAGGAGATCTGCATGGAGGAATGGGGCCAACATACCAGCTACAGTGTGTGCAAACCTGGTTAAGACTTACTGGAAAGTGTTTGACCTCGCTATCATTGCCAACAAAGGTATTATGTTACAAGTATTGAGTTTGAACTTTGTTATTGACCCAAGACTTATTTTCCACCCATAAAAATCCTGCAATGTGATTTCCTCCTGTTTTTTTTTCATTTGTGTCTCCATAATTGAAGTGTACCTATGATGACAATACAGACCTTTCTCATTTTTTCTAATTATGAGAACTTGCACAATCAGTGGCTTTACTAAAATACTTTTTTGTCCCACTGTATGAATTACCAACTTCCAGTGGAGTTTGGAAGCCAAAAATATCTGTACGTGTGTGTTGGAGAATGGTGGGGTGGGTTCGAAAATTTCTCATCTACAAAAAGGGGTGACTGCCAGAAAAAGTTTGGGAACCACTGGTCTAATGGACGGATCAGTGGTTTGGATTATTCAGAGGGCTTAGTTTGGAGGCCCATGCTGAGAATGAATGCCTCCTTCTTTCATGAGATCCCGATTCAGTGGAGTTACAGCAACTATGTTGAAAGCCCATTAGTGACTTTCATAATGTGCAGGAGGAGCGGGAGAGGCCGAGGCCCCAGTTCCCTGCTCGGTTTGGCTCGGGAGTGGACAACATCTCAGAGTCTTTAACCAGAAGTATCATCAACAAGTTCGAAAAGATCAGGACCTATGAGGGACAAAGGCTGCCCATGACACCTACAGGTCAGTGGTATAAAAGTTTAAGTAGTACTGTTGTGCATGTGGTCTGGCCAGTCAGATAATGTAGCTGATGTTTTCAACAAGCAAAACTGGGGCTTTTAGATTGAAATGTTATTGTTATATTTTCACATTTAATAATAAAAATAGTTAGAATGGATGTTGTTGCTATTTTCAGTTGACTTAATGTGGTGACATCAAGTTTGAAAGAAGAAGGGAAACAGAATCGTCACCAACATATGCTTCCAAAAGTTACATTGACTTAGTTAGATTAAGACTAGATTAAGCACTACAAATGACTTAAAACTCAGCTGAACTGAATTTTCACTTTCTTGAAAATACACCTTATACCTTGTCAGCACATCTTGTCGGTGTGCCAATAGACAAAGTAGACCACGATTTGTATCAGGGTTGTTGGTGGCCATGTAATTTCACGTAGCATTAAATGAACTACAGTCTGTAATTGTATATCCACACACTTAAATGGTAGAATGTACGTGTACCTAATAATTTTTCAACTCATTGTGTTATCTACATTTACTTCTCCTTCCTCCTGGCTAACAGCTGCACTGAAGCACTTTCAGAGCCAGCTCACTGAGTATGAACAGGAGGAGATTATGGACTACACTGAGATCTGGTACCTGGGATTAGACACCAAGAAGATCCATGGGTGTCAGGGATCTGCACACAATTCAGGCTATGATGACGAACACGGCAGCTACCTCAAGGTAATGTCACTGAGCATTCATCTCGAGAGTATTCATCTCAAGGTTACTCCAGGCGTATGCTTTTGTGTACAGTGGCTCAGTTCTCAGTCCACTGACTGGATATTTTAAAGTTTGCCCCAGCAGCCGAAGCAAAACTTTGAAGTACTGGTAATGCTTTACTTGTCTTCCCATTCGTGTTGGGACAGATCTCATGGGCAGTTTTATCATTTCCATTTTTCACAATCAGGCTTCTGCTGAGTCAGAGTTACTAGGAAACCAAATTATAAGGCAAAATGGTCAGAATGCAGCTTGGAAAGAGAGTTACTAGCTACTTCAACTATAAGTTGGGGTCAGGGTATGGCACTGGACTGTGGACAAGCAGGTTGAGGGTCCTAGAACCAGTACTACCCTACTGGCCCCTTAACAAGGCCCTGGATTATAACTTGCAAGTTGCACTGGATAAGTCCTGTAAATTCATATTTTTATGAGTAGTGGTGACGCAGTGGTTAGTACTGGACTATTAACCAGAATTGTGAAGGTTCAGATCCCAACACATGAGCCTCATTGTCCTGAGTTGTATTTAACTTGTAAGAACATCCTAATTGTAAGTTGTTCAAGGGCATCCTCTATATGGAAGTTTATGACTGTTTAGACCTCAGTGACAATTAACTGTTAGAGGTAAACTGTCAGAAATTTCTTTACTACTTTATTACTGCTTCAGATGACTCGTATTTTTATGAAATTAGTCATGTTGTGTGGTGTCTCCCAGAGGAGAAAGGTTTCCACATTTGAGCCAGATTCCTCTCAAGGTTTATTCCTTACTAGTGTCAGGAACCTTGTCTTGCTACTGTTACCTCTGGCTTGGAAATTTGGGGTCAAGCCTTTAGTAAAGCTACTTTGAGACAGTATCTGTTCTAAAAAGCGCTTTACAAATAAATTGAAATTGAACTAGTTTAACACTAAAATGGTGAAAGTGACTAATTTTCTTTCATCAGGCTGAAGTCTTTAGTGCCTGTAATCTTGGTAATGACACACCAACCCCCAAATCCACAGAACGGTTTGCTGAATCTCACTGCTGAATCTAATCCTGCTTCAAGAGTTAGAAATTGTATATGCTTGATTGTTACCAAAACACAGGGTATGCACAATTTCTACTACAACACAGCATGTGTGTATGCGCAAAGTATTTCATGTTAATGATCTTTATTGCACAGTACACGCAATAAAGGTAATGAGAATACCAAGGAGATACAAAAATGTGTAGTAGTGTAAAAAATTGCAAAAAAAAATAGTGTCAAAAATAGTGGTAATGCACTGCATAATGCACGCTGCAGGTATATATAGTATATACAGTGGTTCTTGAAAGTTGTGAACCCTTTAGAATTTGTATTTAGAATCTGTATTTCTGCATAAATATGACCTAAAACATCATCAGATTTTTACACAAGTCCTAAAAGTCGATAAAGTTAAACAAATGAGACAAAAATATTATACTTGGTCATTTATTTATTGAGGAAAATGATCCAATATTACATATTAGTGAGTGGCAAAAGTATGTGAACCTCTAGGATTAGCAGTTAATTTGAAGGCGAAATTAGAGTCAGGTGTTTTCAGTCAATGGGATGATAATCAGGTGTGAGTGGGCACCCTGTTTTTATTTAAAGAACAGGGATCTATTCAAAGTCTGCTCTTCCAGGCCACAAATTTTTTGTGGAAGTGTATCATGGTACGAACAAAGGAGATTTCTGAGTCGACCTCAGAAAACAGGTTGTTGATGCGCATCAGGCTGGAAAAGGTTATAAAACCATCTCTAAAGAGTTTGAACTTCCCACCAATCCACAGTCAGATTGTGTCACAAATGAAGGAAATAATTGCTAAGACCATTGGTCTTTTACACCCTCCCCCAGGAGTGGTCAACCAACAAAGATCACTCAAGAGCAAAGACGTGTAATAGTTGGCGATGTCACAAAGGACCCCAGGGCTAACTTTCTAAGCACATGACCAAGTATAATTATTTTTTTGTCTCATTTGTTTAACTGGGTTCTCTTTAGATACTTTTTAGGACTTCTGTGAAAATCTGAATATGCTGATCCGTGTTTTAGTCATTATATAATATATATAAATACTAGAAAATTCTAAAGGGGTCACAAACTTTCAAGCACCACGTATTAGTTGTGATATGTATGAATATGTATATGACATATTTCTATATACAGCACTGTGCAAAACTCTTAGGCCACCATTAGATTTATTTATTTTAGCAAAGGTATAATGATGCAAATATTAACAATGTCGACATCTGGACCCAAAAACATGGGATTTGTTCACCCATAAATACTCTTTTCCACTGATCTTCATCCAGCCTTTGTGAGCTTTAGTTCCACCTGAACCTCTTTTCACTCTGTATGGTGGAACGTTTCACAACGAAATACTTGTCCCACTGTAGCGCATACTTAGAAGGTGTTTTTCTCATTTTTATTTCAAATTTTCGTGACATATGTAGTTTCTGGTTGTATTCCAATAAAGAGACTGAGAAATAATTACATATGCTCATTATTACCATTGCTATTAACAATAATGGGTATATCCAATTTTAATGGTGGGCCTAAGACTTTTGACAGCCTACTGTACATTTTGTATATTTGTAAATCTGCCTGAACCTTTTATTATAAGTATTATTAACCATGCCCTATATCACGCTACTTTATAATGTCACTTTCCTTCTTAGTTAATAACTAATAAATAAAATACACACGCTATTGTGCATCATAGTTCTCTTCGCAAGGCATAAGATGGACAAAAACAACAGTACATACATGTATATACTTGGTTTACAAACCCCCCCAAACTCTTTGTTTTGTCCATTTCATATTCACTGTGTGAAAACAATTTCTACAGTCCATGTTCAGCATGGGGATCAGTCAATGAGAAAAATGATTCTTTCTTTTGGCTCCACCATTGGTGGGTCTAAGAAAATTCAATTTCACACATAATAAAAATGCTACATTCTCTCTCATCTGCTACCGCGTCCCAGTCTCATATATCCAGTATGTTATATCCTAAGTGTAGGCCATCCCTGTTCTTTCCCATTGTACAGCAAATCATCTGTTCGCCTGCCTTCTAGATCTTGCTGGTGACCAGTCAAGCATTGACACCACTCTGGCTTTGTTGCAGTCAATCTCGTTGAACACTCCATAATTGAGTTTCACTTGCAACAGTAAAGTACTAATTACCTCACCTGCACCGTCTCACCTCACGAAAGACTCCTCACTGTTCATCACGGAGACACTGGAAATTGTATTACAACACGGGAGGGGGGGGGATGTGCCAGACCCTCATGTGAACCCTCTTATGAAACGCTCTGTTCTCCACGCAACACTTTCAACCATCTGCCCATCTGTGCAATTATTTACAAGCGTAGTTCTCTGGATGTCCTAGGTCTGGACAGTCCAGTGGTTCAAACAGACGCATGTTGTCTCGCCAAGCACTAATTGTTGACGGTGTAACACAACATTGGAAGTGGAAGTAAGGAATAACCCTAGATATGCATACGCAACTTACAGTGGAACCTCAGAATTTGAACTTCCAGGAAGGCCGTTTGAACCGAGATTTGTTTCAAAGTTGGGAATTGAATTCTTCCCACCCAATAAGACTAGTAATGTAAATAGGGTTTTTTACACTTATATCGTGTGGAATTCAATGATTATACTTAACGTATGTAATAGAATAATCCAAAGGAATGTAATCAATCAGTAATAATACAATCAATATAACTAAATGTTGAATGAGTGAAATATAAAGTAGTGGAGGATGCACCGAAATTTACATTTTTAGCCAAAACCAAACTGAACATAATGAAACTTTTGGCCAAGGACTGAATTCCTGAAAACCGAACACATTTTTTTGTCAGGTCTCCTCATTACTTTTGCCACTTTCTTTGCCATTCTTGGATCATTCTCCTTTAAAAATGCTTCTACACAGGCAACATGTTTGCAGCATTTTACAAATACTTTCTTCTGGTTTGTTTTCTATTTGAATCCACGCTCATCAAAACGTCATTGCTTTCAGTACAAAAATTATTATTTGGTCTTTTCACACCTCAGACTCAGTTGGCTATAAAGTTTCACTTTTTTTCACTTATTTTATGTCTTTATATTAGGGATGCACCGAATATTTTGGAACCAAAATTATTCAGGCGAAAATGACAAAACAAGAATGTTGTGTTAATTTAGGATTTTTCCATTTTGTTGTGAGGATGTTTAAGTTTGGGATTTGAATTTGGGGGCAAAAAGTTCAAACTGAAGTGAAGAGGCATTCAAAAGTCCGTGGTTCCACTGTATTAAACCTTTACTCTTCTCTTTTTGGAATGTTGGTGAGGGCATAAATTGATTGTGCTCATCCCCATTTGGGAAGGCGTTGATGATTATGGGGACTGCCCAGTGTGTAGTTTTCTCTTACCATTTACAGACAACTCGGTTTCCGAACCTTACATTAAGGCCAATCAAGCAGGTTGACTTCCTGTCTGTAAACTGTCTTGTTGAGTGATATGGGTGATGCCCGAGGTTGTAGTCTCTTCCCGGTTACCATTTGACAACGGGTACGACCTTATTAATGGCTTCGTTCAGAGTTTCATTGCGCTGATCGCACGACTGTCAGATTTTGGTCCTCGCCAGTGGACATTTTGACAGAGGTGGAATCTTGAACCCTGGACCTGTCTGGTCACAGTCCCCAGTACCACTACAGCTAGCCACCACAATGCCACAAATTTGGGCCTTTTCCATCCGCATAACAATCTGGTCCAACTGTTCCAAACCATGCTTCGGATCTCTTCACCCCACAACGCCTGCTTTATTGAACAGCAGCTGAATTCACTGGGAGGACACAAATATCCAAAAAAAACTGGCTTGTGTTTACCAGGGTTCAGAGAACGCCAGAACCCCAATCACCGCCTTACTGGAATATGTAGGGTAAAAAAATATTTTAAGCTCCTAGGAATGAAGGTTGAAGTGAATTTTCCTTAGGCACATACAGTAGTGTGCGCAAAAGTCTTAGTCCACCTTTTAGATTAGATAGCACCAAATTGTAGTTTTTAGCAATGTATAATGACCATATTAGCAATTTTTCCGTAATAGATAGCAATGGATTATCCAAATTCGCCCTCCCGCCACATCCGGAATGAATAGACGCGAGAAGATACCACCAGAGCTCGCACGGGAGAGAATTGGTACAGAAAGCGAGGAGGGAAAAGATGCAGCGGACAAGCGCCAGAAGTAAACAGGGCGGGCACAGGAGCAGTCAGACGGAGAAAGGTGGATCAGCCCTCCCTCCTTCAGGGTACTAAGGGAGAAACGAAATGTCAATTATGTAGGTGTCGCATGGGGCTGCAAAAAAATTTGTAATGAGCTGTCACGAAGGAATAGAAAGTGAGGAGGAGGTGCTTCAGAAGTATAGATATTAGATGGGGGAAGGAATAAAAAAACAGAATGGTATAGGGGAAGTTAATAGGAGGTTAAGAAGATGATAAGGAACAGGCAAAGTCTGATAAAGGAGTGAGAGAAACGGTTGATGCCCGAATCGTGATAATGACCAGATAATTACAAATTTCTCAGTCTTTTATATTAGAAATACAACCAAAAAATCACAGGAAGTTTTGTTGGAAAAATGAAAAAAACAAACAAAATAAATCAGCTTCTGTTGGCTATGATGACCAGTATATAGTGTGAGCTTCCCCATACTACTTAAGCGCTTCACTGGGAGTGCCAGATTGACCCTTCTAAACTCTGAAGAAACTTAATTCATAAATGTCTTTTTGGAAGGGTAGCAACCAAGAAACCGCTTTTCGGAAGGGGAACAGGTTGAAAAGGTTAAGATAAACTAAAGCGCACAACGTACGATCTATGGTGGCCCAAGACTTTTGCACAGTAGTGTATGTCTGTCTCTGTTCAGCGCATCACACAAAGTTTTTTCTGCTCAGATGAAGATTGAAATTGCATGCGCTGGGATATCCCTGACTAGACTACAGACTATGCTTCCATATACGATTATGTGCGCAGGTCATTCATGACCACATTGCCTATCGCTACGAGGTTCTGGAAGTGATCGGGAAGGGTTCCTTCGGACAGGTCCTCAAATGCCTGGATCACAAGACCAACGAGATGGTGGCCATCAAGATTATTCGCAACAAGAAGAGGTATTCTAAACCTTCAATGCTTATCCTTTAGGTTTTTTCACTTAACGCTCTGGGTGATCGTACAGAGTAAAACCTTGGCTCGTAAAGATTTGGCAAATCACACAACGGTGATAGCACACCCTTTGAAGCAGAAGGTTTATTTGAGTTGAATTCCCAGCCATAACCAGCTGATCTGTTTGTGACTGGCCCACAAGTCACAGTGACACCCTTGAGAGGTGTTAAAAGGCACCTGGCCCTATCAGTTTACCCATCCTCGCTCAGGCGAAGTACTTCTCATCAATCAGCGTCACTCCCCCTTCGACTAATGCGAATGCCAGCAGGTTTACAGCCTTTCAATAATGCAATAAACAAACCGAGACCTTAGGGCCTGTTCCAGTTTCGTCGCGTGTTTGAGTCTACGGCTTCGAATTTGAACTTGATGTAAAGAAATGAATACTTTTGGCCTTATGTGGCTTTGTATCCCAGTACATTTGGTCACGTGTGGCTTGGTGTCCAAATTTTTTGGCGATGTGGGTTTGAGTTCCAGTACTCTTGACCACGTATGGGTTTGTGTCCCAATACTTTTGGCCACATGAGTTTATGTTTCAATACTTTTGGCCACATGTTCATTTGTGTCCCAATACTTTTGGCCATGTGTGGCTTTGTATCCCAGTACATTTGGCCACAAATGGTACATTTTTGGTACATTTTACTTCAACTATGACTCCATGACTTATTAGTTTCATTCTTACATTTATCATCTACGCCGCCCAAGGAGGTCGGGTCCCTTTTTGAGTCTTGGTCCTCCCAAGGTTTCTTCCTCATAACACTTAGGGAGTTTTTCCTTGCCACTGTCGCCCTAGGCTTGCTCAATTTGGGATTGGACGTAGATATTGGGAGATAATCTAAAATTGTAAAGTTGTTTTGAGACAATGCTCCATTGTAAAAAGTGCTATATAAATAAATCTGACTTGACTTGACTCGACAGTGATATATAAAACACAAAAAATATTTCTTTTATTTTAGATTTCATCAGCAGGCACTGGTCGAGCTGAAGATCCTGGATGCTCTCAGGAGGAGAGACCGGGACAACTGCCACAACGTCATCCACATGAAGGAGTATTTCTATTTCCGCAACCACCTCTGCATTTCCTTTGAGCTGCTTGGGTGAGAGCACAGCCTGCACAGCGAGGAGAGCTTAATTGACACACAGTTTTTATGAATGCCGAATCAATAGAAGCTAATGGAGTTAGCGGAGCCATTATCCATTTCCTGTTATTCCTGTAATTCCTGTAATTCAAAGGGCCAGGAGAGGCCATGAAGCAGACAGAGTGGGAGTGAGTTGTTGAGAACGGGAGAGTGCATTTTTATCTCGGCCAGGAAAGTAGGCTGACCTTCACCAGCCGTGTGTGGGCAAATGTACCCTCTGTGTTTGTTGTGTAATGGTCTAGTACGCAAATGCCAACGTATTTATACTCCTCGTTGAGTTCTTAGGGAATAACGATTACATAACCCACCCAGAAGAGAATCCTACAGGTTCCAGCATACGGAATAAACATTACTATTAGTGAAATGTATTTTAGTGTAGAGAAACTGCATAGACTGCGTTTCAATTTAGGCACTAGGTCTGCTTTTCCTGAAGGAACTACAATATTGCTTGAAATTTGGGTCCCAGTACTTTTAGCCAAAAGTGGGTTTGTATCACAGTACATTTGGTCACGTGTGGCTTTGTGTCCCGATACTTTTGGCCATGTGGGTTTGAGTCCCAATACTTTTAGCCACAAGTGGGTTTGTGTTCCAATAATTTTGGCCACGTGTTTGTTTGTGTCTCAATACTTTTCGGCTATGTGCGGCTTTGTGTTCCAATACTTTTGGCCACATGGGTTTGAGTCCCAAAACTTTTTGTCCATGTGGGTTTGATTCTAAGTACTTTTGGCCATGTGTGGCTTTGTATCCCAGTACATTTTGCCACATGTGGGTTTGTGTCCAAATACTTTTGGCCATGTGGATTTGATTCTAAGTACTTTTGGCCACGTGTTCGTTTGTGTCCCACATTACTTTTGGCCATGTGTGGCTTTGTATTCCAGTACATTTTGCCACATGTGGGTCTGTGTCCAAATACGTTTGGCCACTTGGGTTTGTGTCCCAATACTTTTGGCCTTATATGTCTTTTGTATCCCAGTACAATTTGGTCACGTCGTGTGGCTTTATGTACCAATACTTTTGGCAATGTGATTTTGAGTCCCAGTACTTTTGACCACGTGTGGGTTTGTGAGGTGTCCCAATACTTTTGGCCACGTGTGGCTTGATATCGCAATGCCTTTGGCCACATGTGGCTTTGTGTCCCAGTACATTTGGCCACATGTGGCTTTGTGTTTCAGTACTTTTGGCCACATGGGTTTTGAGTCCTAATACTTTTGGCCATGTGTTCGTTTTGTCCAATACCTTTAGTCCACATGTGGCTTTGTATGCCAGTAACTTTGGCCACATGTGGCTTGTATCATACTAGTTTTCTGTCATTCAGGTTGTTGGAATTCTTTCTGTCATTCAGGCTGTGAATTAGATGTAATTAGACAGATTTTTATTTCTTATTAGAATTCTTAAGACCTTTAATGTTTAAGCAAAACATGGATTCTATTCTATAAATGTTTTTGTGTGTGTTAGAGAGACAGAGAAAAAGTGTATAAGGTAGGGCTGAGTGAATCAAAGGGCTGCACGCAGCTTTAAAGTGAAATTACTTACTTACCCATCTTAAATATGAAATATTAGAAATCAATATCTTGTAATCAGTGTTGATATTAAATTAATCAGTGTATGGGAAACATACATTGCGGTATCTTGGATATTTATTAAGAACTGGTACACTACAGTTTCCCATATGGCATTGTTAACTAAGCTATGGAGCTTGGACAACGTAACATGCAATTTCACACGTTAAGCGACACCCCTGCAGCTTTAATGGGAAACATTAATACGAATTTATGGGTCAGATAATAAGCAATTTGTGGGAAACTTCTCACGAGCCCTGACCTTCCGTCTGTGAGAAGTTCGGCACCTTGTCTCATGTTACTGTCACCCGCTCCTTTACTTAATGCTTCGATTACATCCTTATCTCTTTTCTTGTCTACTCAGGCTGTGAAGGATCTTGTTACATGTGGCCAAAGTAGGTGTTGTTCAAAGCGGCTGGTGCAGGCTGCCTCGTTTCCAAAGATAACCTTTATAACAAAGTTCTGTAAAGACCATGTAGCATGTTTAGACGGATTTTGCTTTCATTTGTAATAGTTGGATTAAGCATGGTTCTCGGTCTATACAGGGCTTACTGAAGTTTAAAATTGCTACGACGCTGCCCTCTACTGGTCGCAAGAGGTATTGCATTGCTGATTAAAGGCAGTATCTTCTTGCACGATCTACTAATCTCAACTGATATAAGTAGAACTACTGTATATGTACATTTGTATTTGTATTAGTATAATAGTATGATATTGGACTAATAATCTATAATAGGTAACAGGTTGAATTGTTGAAGAAAATATACTCCAAATCAGAAACAGTTGGGAGAGGATGGAAATTGTTCATTTAAAAAAGCACAGTGTTTCTTACATTTCCTTTGACGTCTATTTCATTGCAGACAGTATGAACTCAAGGTATTTCATGTTTTGTCTGGACAGCTTAGTTTAATTTGTTAATAAACACTGATTCCTGCTTTTCAAACGACTGAAGGTCTGAGTGTTTGAGGAACAAAGGTAGGCAGAGGATCTCCAGTTTGTCAACAAATGCGTGAGAAAATGACTCAGATGTTTAAAAACAATGTTTCTCAAAGAAAGCCTGGAATTTGCATATTTCTTCCTCTACAAGCCTAAGCTGAACGTGATCTCCTATCATTAAACAGCACATACCTGTATTGCGGAAGCTATAGATCAGATTGTGCCTAACATCCCATGACTTGAAATGACTTTCAGTTGTGATTAAATTTACACATTTTTTTTTTTGTTTTTATTTGCCAAAACTAATCTTTTGGCACTATTTGCACCCTTACCATCCATTTCCTGTGTGTCTACGCAGAGCAAACCTGTACGAACTGATCAAGAAGAACAACTTCCAAGGTTTCAGTCTGGCTCTGATCCGACGCTTTGCTCATTCTCTGCTCAAGTGCCTGCAGATGCTTCACAGGGAGAAGATCATTCACTGTGACCTCAAGCCGGTACAGCCGACGTACTTTTTTTCTATGCATACGGTGGTGCATTGCTGCCATGCAGAATAAAAAAGAAATCTTTCAGCATGTCATTATTACGAGAAAGTATCTCGTTAATTATATTTTACTTTTTTTTAAAATGTCATCACATTAAAAATCTTACTGTCACTGAGCATCATAGGTGGTATTTTCATTAATAGTATATATGTGAAGAATTCCTGTAGTTTGTAACCACGAATCAGAATCAGAATCAGGTTTATTTGCCAAGTAAGTTTTCATAAACAAGGAATTTGTTTAGGTGTACTGGTGCATGACAAAAAAGGAATGAGAGAGAAAAATGACAAATTATATTAAATTAAATTATATTAAATATATATATATATTAGAACACGCGTAATGTAAACAAGGTACAGGCATTCACAATAGGAGATTATGCATTATTATAACATACCATGTGGAGTGGTATGCTATTATGCATATGTGCAAATAGGTTATTAATTACATATCAGTATGATGTGTGGTGTCTATGAAGGGGATTGAGGCTGTCAATTGGAAATCCGGAAACACCCCCAACACCCCTGGCTCATGTGCCCCAAGGCCACTTCAGGGTTGGCCGATTCGCTCCCCTAAACCCAGAACTGATGACGTGACAATGAAGACAAGTTTTTTTGAATACATTAATGGAGATTGCCAGTCAAAGACCTAGTGGGCTATTACTGATGTAATTACTTATCCAGTTAGTTATAGGAAGCGTCTTTACTTTCATTTCCTTTTATTCATTTATTCATGCCTCATTTTTTCCTGACCATTTGGTTATAGTTCAGCGTTTTTAAAGTAACATTTTTTAGATGGTTACATATTAAATGCAATTAACAAGTAGGCAACTTTGTCGTTGTTTTCCTTTGCGAGATCTGGCAACACTGGTGCTGTTCAAGATGCTCAGTTAGGAATAACCCAGAGTCTCTGAGGTTCAACTGAGTTTAAAGTCTATGTAAACGCTGAGATTTGAGAATCCTTCGCAGTGTGCAAATCTTAATGAAAGTACCATCCATACTGCTCAGTGACACTAAGATTTCACTCTGACTTAAGCCGAGCATAACGTAAAATTAGATTAATTCAATTAGATTCATTTGGTTGGGTCCTTAAGCAAGTCTTATATTCTATAAGGGCGTCTGCTAAATGACATAAATGTAAAAATCTAAATGACATAAATGTATTAAACAGAAGTTAAAAGTAAAATAAGTAATTAAAAGTATTTTCACCCCAGTATTTTCAAGATATATCTCAAATGCAGTGTTTTAATCAAACCTCTGAACCTGTCTCTCTCAACTGGATTGTTAATGCGTTCGAAATGTCGTTCCACTGCTGACTTATAGTGTCATATGCAGTGCCTCGAGAAAATGCCTCTTTAAGCCATGTCTGAGCCTTTGGCCTCACTGTTTCACTGGCGCCACTGAATCTTACGGCTTTAATCTCATACACTTTCTGTATTCCAACACGTTTTGTGCTGAGGTGAAGGTCTGAGTTAGCAGAGTTACTGACAGCAGCTTGACAAACTTTGCAACATATAGCCTTTTGGTCTGCGTCAGATTTTTAAAAATCCAAACACTTCCAAACTGCAGACACAGCTCCTTTCTTAGGCATAATTGCATCTCGGGTTCTCACTTCTTTATCCTACATATCTGCTTTCTGCTCTGTAATCTGACAGAGCCTCTCCCAGCTGTTAACACACTGTTGTGCAATGCTGTGGTTCTTCTGCATTAAAGTTGGCAAACCATTTGCCTCTAGGTTATGTTTTAAGACATAGCAGAAAGTGGATGAATGGACTTGTTGACGAAGTGAAACTTGTAAGTGTGTCACACCTATAAAGTGTTTGTATACGGAGACTTTATGACTGTATGATTTATTACCCAGTGTAACTGGAGAGCTAACAAAAATGAATGGGTGTCTGTTAGGGCTCAAGGTAACTATTGATACCCGAAGGTAAAACGGGTGTGTGCATTGTCTACGATAATATCTGATTTATAGTTTTAATTAGGTAATTAGGTTAATTAGGTTGCTGTTAAAGACAGCTCGTGAACTAATGGGTTTCCATTCCATTCATTTCACAAATGTTATGTATTACGAGTCGCGCTCACCCCATTCTCTGACGCTAGAGGGCAGCGTCGACTCTCTTAATTGCACACTCTAGCCCTGTCAGGTGTCACATCCTACACACGTTCCTGACACCTCACCCGTCTCGCATGCGGTCATTCGCGGCTTTTGTTAGGGAAAGCAGGTAGCTGATGGTTCGTAGACCGCCAGCAATAGTACGGCTTAGAGGCTCGAGGTAACCGCTGGGGGTTAGTTTACAGTGTAGGGCAAGTATTCCGCTATCCACCCCCCACCTGGTTTACTGTCTTTGTGGCCCACAGTCTCCTTGACGGCTTTGACTAGAACATTGTGGCGATACACAAGTCCACAAATGAACAAATGGCTACCAAGATTAGTCTTTTTCTTCCCAAGTCTAATTAGTTAGTTAGTTACTAGTCAAGTTAGTCTTCGTCCTCCCAAGGTTTCTTCCTTATAATGTTTAGGGAGTTTTTCCGTCTCACTCGCCGGCAGCACCATGGGCTTTAAGTCACCCCTTCTCACTCTCCACTTCTCATCAGCCTCGTCCTTTTGTTTTCCGTGTCCGTGTCACTCTCCCTAAGCCGCAGGAGTCCTGTGACATGCCTTTGCTGTGCTTCACGACGCTCTGCGCATGCGTGGACCCGTTACGCCATTGCAGATCCAATTTGTTCATTTGTTTTCCTTTTTTCACTGCAGCGGCTGAGTGGCGCCTTCGGTTCACATAGTCATTACCATCCTCAGAGTCCAGGGTTTGATCCCCAGCCACTGCCTTTGTTTTCTTTTTGTTGTTTTATTTACTTTCATTTTATTTTATTTCTTCTTTGGTTCACCATTTCCTTCTGGAGCTAACTGCAATTGGGTCCTAAAACCCCTTTTATTTTTCCTTTCACGGTTTGCCAGTTTTTTACCGTGGCGAACTGTAACATTATGCGCATTTATGAAATTTCAGCAGAAAAACAAATGCAAATTTAGTCATGTTTCCATGCACTGCAGTTATGGGATAAACTTTAGATGATGTAGGCTACCACGATTAGTCTTGTTCTTCCCAAGTCTAATTAGTTAGTTAGTTACTAGTCAAGTTAGTCTTAGTTCTCCCAAGGTTTCTTCCTTATAATGTTTAGGGAGTTTTTCCTTGCCACTGTCACCTTAGTCTTGCTCAGTTTTGATTGGCCCTAAGATAATGAAAAATTGTACAGCTGCTTTGAGACAGTGCTCCACTGTAAAAAGCACTATAGAAATAGATTTATTTCATTATCACTTTAACAGATACATTACATTCAGTCGGGTTGACTATTAAACCAGATGTCCAGTAAATGTAACAAAATCAATTTCGTTCTGTTTTTGGTCTCATCAGGTGGAACAAAATCACGTGACTCGATCCGTCAATCATGGCTTTATACATGGCTTTATTCGAAAAATCCTTTTCCATCACCCTTTTCCGCCTTTCAGCTTTAACGATAGTCTAAGTTTTCCACCTCGTCCTAGTTTTCGAAGTTTGGACTTTTTCCATTCAGGTTTTTCTTTGCGCAACTTCAAAATTTGCAAACACTTGGTGGATAGAAACCCCACTTGTGTCACTTTCTGTGAACTAACCAGTGCAATATATGAAGACTATGACAAATTTCAGGTCAGGTCCAGGAGTCAGGTGTCTATGACAGACTTAAATCAGCCAAGGTTCCAGAACATAAACACACACAGCAAACTTTAGTGGAATCATTCTGCAAAAAAGTGGCAAAAAAAGCAACAGATGGCAATACAGAATAAATGCTGTTACCAGTTACATCTGGAAAGAGACGATGCCAGTTCTGGCAGTTGAGAGAGATGGGTTCAAGCAACTTTTGAATATTTTAGATATACATTGCCAAAGTATCGTCTGATTATTTTTCAATATCGCACTCTCCTAGTGTCTACATACTTTGAAGTATATTTCATTGATGCACCATTATCAGGACAGCAGTGACTACAGCATATAAGAGCACAGCTTGTATTTATAGTAATAGCTGTTCACTGATGGTCATGTGGCGGCATCTTCAACTACATTTCCTAACTGTAAACCTAACAGTGCACATTCTGCATATTTGCTGATGAGTGTTGTTATGTGACAGGTCTGCCCTTGTGAGTAATCATTTTCTGCCTCACTTTTTTGTACTTTTTAAGGAGAACATTCTGCTCTCCCAGCGTGGGCAGGGCAACATCAAAGTGGTTGATTTTGGTTCGAGCTGTTATGAACAGCAGAGAGGTAAATACTTACTAGATTTCACTCTCTTACAATCCTTTGTTGTTTGCTCTGTTGTGATGTCATTGTGGTTGCATGCATTTACGTTACAGCGATTAGGAGATTATGTGATTAGATGATTACAAATCAAACAGAATATTTCTTTTTTTGGTCTGATGGCAGTGTACACATACATCCAGAGCCGTTTCTACCGCTCTCCAGAAGTGATTTTGGGCCACCCGTACAGTATGGCCATAGACATGTGGAGCCTGGGCTGCATTCTGGCCGAGCTCTACACAGGTTACCCTCTGTTCCCTGGAGAGAGTGAGGTTGAGCAGATCGCCTGCATCATGGAGGTTAGCACGCCTGGTCTATTGTTTATTGCTTTTATGGAATGGTTTACCAAAAACAATCTCACTGGAGGTACAAGCCTAAGTAATGAAAACCTCACTTCCCCAAAACATTTTTTGGATACAGGTATGTGCGTTTAATGACTGCATTACGTTCTGTAAAACAGGTTGTTGACTGAAGTGTTTGTTGACAGGACATTACCATAGTCACATAGTCTTTTTATGCTACTGCAATGTAAATATAAAGGGTATTTTCACAAGAAAACTGTGCGCAAACAATACGTACATGCATCAGAGATGCTGCTGAAAACACAAGTGGAAGCCTTACATCCACTGTTATACGCATCATTTCCTCCAGGAAATACACAACACTGTGGTTCATCAGTTCATGATGGATTTTTTCTTCTGTTGCACTTTTTGCACTTCACAGTCATCAAATCTATCTTTGAAATGTTCAAATACAGTATATGACAATGTACAGAACAAGCACACATTAAGAATCACACTGTAGAACCAACATATAAACACACACATTGGAATATAAACATACCTCGCTGGCTGCACACTACGAAGAAGTAATGAGTACACTTGAAGAAACGCAAATTTCCAGAACAGGCAATGCAGTATCACCTTTTAAACACTTTAGACCTTTAATCAGAGTACAAATAGAACTAAAATAGAAGTACAATTCTCATCTCATCTTGGCAGAGAAAATAGAGCGACACCTAACAGTGTCCGTGCACGATACAGGCCGTAATGTAGTTCCTACTTATGCAAGTAGTTATGCAGAGTAAATCAATATTCATGAAAATAAATAAAATAAATAATGTACAGAAACATCAAAGTATGGCTCGTGTATATAAGTGCATTTTGAGCTCAGTCAGGTGTTGCATCATTGTCTCTCATTGGGACCTCATCAGTCTCGTGTACGTTGTCGTGCTTGTTAGGGAAAGTTGGTAGCTGAGTTGGTAGGAAAAGTCACCAGACATTGGCAGTCAGGAGGCTGCTGGTAACTGGTAGGGTGTAGACCATAGTGCAGGGCAAGTATCCCACTATTTGTCTCCTGGTTGCCGTCTCCTTGGTGTTGGCTTGCTCGCTTTTCTTTTATTTATTTACTTTTTGGTTCATCATTTCCATCTGGAGCTAACTTCAACTGGGTCCAAAAAAATCTTTCACAGAAAATAAAAGTGAAAGGGATTTTTTGGACCAGTAATATAATATAATAATAAAAAAAAATAATGCACCAAAAAGTAGTTGTTGGAATCGAATGAAACTGTATATGTGTGAATGTAATGGTGATATATGTGTGATTACAATATTAGACCCAAAGTACAAGTTTATTGGAGAAAACTGTACTATTTAAAAGAGGCTCTAGTAGCCTGTTAGGCCGCCTCTAGCCTGGATACAAGATGAGACATGATTTGGCATGAAGGCAAACACAGCAAAGGCAGGATTAAATCGCTCACAATGAGGCCTTCATACTCAAACCTGACCATCATCATTCCCAAAATAGAACTTGGATTCATCGCTGAAGATGATACAGTTCCAGTCTGTAGCAGTCCAGGTTTCTCGTACACACCACCACTGCAAACAAAAACGATGGTGACTTGAAATGAGTGCCATGGCAAGAAATTTCCTTCTCCCACCTAATTACATCTTTATTAATGAGATGTTTGTCTTTATTGTTTATGTCTCTGCTTGTAGGTACTGGGGTTGCCTCCAAATGATTTTATTCAGACTGCCTCAAGAAGAAGATTATTTTTTGGTGTGTATTACAGATTGATTATATCTGTACAGCAGATGATGCTGAGAGTACCATGATTAAAACCTTGTGACTTTTGTTGTTTGTTCAGATTCAAAAGGAAACCCACGTAACATCACCAACAGCAAGGGGAAAAAACGCAGACCCAATTCCAAGGACCTCACCAGTGTACTAAAGACTAACGATGCTCTGTTTTTGGATTTCATAAGGCGCTGTCTGGAGTATGTAGGATTACATTCAACACTGGATCAATATTGGTGCCTCCAAACAAAAATACTGAACACCACATTCCTTTCATTGGTAGGTGGGACCCTACTAAGCGCATGTCTCCAGATGAGGGAATGCAGCACGAATGGATCCACGAGGGCCGACTCAACAAACTGCGCCCTAAAACGAGACCAGTCAGGAAACCCGGAGAGAGTGACAGCACCTATGAGTACAGCTTCCGCAGAACAACACTAAACAGGACTGGTAGGAATCAATGTGGCCTTTTACACTTGAGCAATAATACACAAGAGGGAGTGCTTTAACGATAAAGCAACCTCGAATGTATATTGGCGATTGTTCTGTTATCGCCGCGTATTGTTAGACTTTAACATTTATATTTACAGCATTTAGCGGACACTCTTATCCAGAGCGACTTACAATTGATGCAATCTTACAATCCAAGCAATTGCTCAAGGAGCCAACAGTGGCAGCTTGGCAGAGGTGGGATTTGATCCCTGGACCTTTTGGTCCATAGTCCAGTACCTTAACCGCTAGGCTACCACAGTCCACGATTTTAAGATAAAGAGGACAGAAATTTTTTTTTGTTTATCAACATTCTGCGAGATAATGAACGTAGTTCAATTCTCTTAGGCACCGTGTTGCTAAAACATCACAGTTGTTGGAATTGAATGAAACTTTATATGTGTGAATGTAATGATGATGTATGTAGATGATTACAATAGTAAAGCCAAGGGATACGTTTATTGGGGGAAACTGTACAATAGACAGGATGCCCTAGTTACCATGTTAGGTCACCTCTAGCCTGGATACAAGATTAGATACGGGTGGGTATTGGAGGCAAACAGGTTCCATATGGTATCTTGTGGCACAATTGCCTACAGATGTTGCAACTGGGCCTGTAGATCCTCATCCATCACACCAGCAGTTGGGGCAGTGTGTCATTCCACAGCAAAGGCAGGATTGAATCGCTCACCATAAGGCCTTCATACTCAAACCGGACTGTCAGTGATTAATGGCTCATGGGACTGTGTTAGCAGAGAAGATAGTGGACTGTGGACCAGAACCCTGTTCATATCACACTTCTGCTATCTGCCAAGCGGCCACTGTTGGGTCCTTGAGCAAGGAATTTAACTTACAATTGCTTGGATTGTAAGGTTGTATCAGTTTGTTGCTATGGATAAGGGCATCTGCTAAATGACCAAATGCAAATATAATGCTCTGGACTACTAATTTGAAGGTTTAAATCAAGGGTCTCTCAAGCCTACACTGTTGGGCCCTTGAGCTACCCCATTAAGTTAAACAGCTCATCTTAATTGTGAATTATTATTATAGGCATGGCGAAGCTCTGAAAGTCCATTCTTTTGTTTTTTTTACACCCCAGCAGAGAAGTCAGGCCCAGATGACAGACTGAAAAGAGAGAACTCAGCCAAAGGAGGTAAAAGAGAGACAGCGGAGCGTCTGCGGCCCATCGGGGCATCTGCTGAGGAGAAAACCTGTGAAGGTGTGGGCAAGACTGCAGACAGCAAAGAGAGCAGACACAGCAAACCAGAGTGCAACCCACAGAGCAATCCAGAAAGAAAACCAGACAGCGGTGAACGCTCGGTCGAAATTATCATCCAACCTCAGTCGGCAGTAAGCACGGACTCGGAGGATCAGGAGTCTCAGTCGCTACCTCCGATCGTTTAACGCCATCAGGACGGTCAGACTGTGGATCAGGAATACAATGAGTGCAGATCTTGTGCAAATCAACCAGATACAAACAACCTTGCTGGGAAAGGATGATGACTGAAGAAACATGTTCATTGAAACTGACTTTATTTTTTGTGATACTACAAGATCAAATGATCAATGTAAGCGTTAGCACTTGTTTTCTTCAACCACTGGGTTGAAAGTAGAGATGCACCAATCCCATGTATACCAGTACCAGAGCTCTGCCAGTATATGATGTTGACATCCCCATGGGAACCAAGCTGACTTGGGTATCTGTTACCAAGTGGATGGCAGGTGGGAAACAGTCAGCTGGGTGGGGGTACCTGGGTGCACTAAACCCCTATTGAGTATAGCAGCCAAATACATTTCAACATAGAGAGTCTTGGTGCATGCTCAATAAACCAGATAAGTAAGTCCCAGAAAGTTGAATGAGTTCATCTGTTCCTTCTTCACATAGATGGCCTCTTTGACTCCCAGTCGAGGGTATGTGGCCACGAGGTGTGATCTTCATCCACGAAAATCTTGTGTCCAGATGGACTGATTTAACATTCTGGGATTTCCCCATAGACCTAAATTTAAAATTAGCAGCATTTCCAGGTCTGGGTTTTAGGTTTTTAGAGATGTGCAAAAAGGCAAAAAAGCAAGCTAAAAGTTAAAACATACTCAAGTCCTCAAAAGTTCTTAAGCAAGTCTAAGAGTATATAGTAGAACGAATATTAAAAAATTAATTTCATTATTGAGTGCGTTTACATGCACTTAATAATCTGATAACTGCAGAAAATCAGATTTTCTCAGTAATCCGGTCAACGAGTTTACATGTACTTGGGTAATCAGATAAATGGAAAAACTCTGGGTTTACATGACTCAGATAATAATCGGATTTCTACTTTGCAAACAGCCAAAAATCTCTCAGGAGGATGTGACAAAAACTTCAAACTTTAATAATTAAATAATAAAATTCTGAATTTCCATAAGAATATACAGTATTGCGTTATAATAATTACATGAATAAACCGTCTTTGGAAGATCAAACCATTTGATGTTTTATTTAGGGTGCCCATGTTCGATTTCGGAATTTTTGTTCGAATTTGGGGGCCGTTCGATATCCAAATTATTCGAGTGAAGAGGCATTTGAAATCCTAGGTTCCACTGTATGTATATCTCCTACTAGTCTGAATGACAGATAATTAGTAGTGAACTCTTGGAATGCCAAGAAAAGGGAATCGCAGTCTTGAAAGGAAAAAAAAAATTACTTTTTCGTTTTCATTGTTTCAAGTTTTATAAAAGATACATATATAATTACTGTATAGTACGGTACAGTGCTGTACTAAATGTTTTCATATTGCTTTTTAATTAATATTATTGTTTAAAATAAACACGATGTGCAAAGTATCTAAACCACTATGTGACTATGGTAATGTCCAGTCAACGTCTTGTTTCACAGAACGTAATGCTGATGTTAAATAGTGCATCCCTGTACTGTACAGTGGGGCAAAAAAGTATTTAGTCAGCCACTGATTGTGCAAGTTCTCCTACTTAGAAAGATGTGAGAGGTCTGTAATTTTCATCATAGGTACACTTTAACTATGAGAGAGAAAATAAGAAAAAGAAAATGAACCTCGTTATCTGTATAAAAGACACCTGTCCACAGCCTCAAATAGTCAGATTCCAAACTCAGCTATGGCCAAGACCACAAAGAGCTGTTGAAGGACACCAAGAAGAAAAATTGTTAACCTGAACCAGGCTGGGAAGAGGGAATCTAACAATAGGCAAGCAAGGTTGGTGTGAATAAATCAACTGTGGGAGCAATTGTAAGAAAATGGAAGAACATACAAGACCATTGATAATCTCCCTCGATCTGAGGCCCCACACAAGATCTCATCCTGTGGGGTCAAAATAATCATGAGAACGATGAGCAAACGGGGGTGGAAACATCACGCTTTGGGGCTGTTTTTCTGTAAAGGGGACGACTGATCCGTGTTTAGGGAAGAATGAACGGGGCCAATGTATCGTGAGATTTTAAGCCAAAACCTCCTTCCATCAGTGAGAGCATTGACGATGGAACGTGACTGGGTCTTTCAGCATGACAATGATTCCAAACACACAGCTCGGGCAACGAAGGAGTGGCTCCGTAAAAAAAGCATTTCAATGTTGATTTCCTGGATTTTTTCCCCCTCATTTTGGTCTCTCATAGTCGAAGTGTACCTATGATGCAAATTACAGACCTCTCTCATCTTTCTAAGTAGGAGAACTTGCACAATCAGTGGCTGACTGTACTTTTTGCCCCACTGTATATAACATATTTTTGTATGTAACACTGTACAAGTCTATTTATGTGTTTACTAATCAAATAGTAAACAAATGCCTCAGTATGTAATACTCTTAATACATTCAGTAAAGGTCATGGAGTACATGTAGCATAGTCTGAACTGGTCATCATTATCATAAATGCACACTGGATTGAAAGATTCGGTTTGATACCATTCCAGAGTGTCAGATCAATGTCAGCGGTACTTTTCCTGGATTGGTGCATCCCTAGCCCTCTTTTCTTCCTATTTGTAATAACCTGATCAGTAGCACTTCTTCAGTTTTGGAAAGATCTCTAGGCACGTCTAGCTTTTTGGTGATTGTGATGTGCTTCGACGTTATATCCGCTAAAGACAATCAGCTGTCATTCTGAACTGAATTCCACTGAGAATCCTTCAGTTGCTCAGCAATGTGCTTTCCTGAATATTTACTGGGACTAGTTCCCATACCCATACTTTTAAATGTCGTTTTTATACACACAAATGTTTATGATGAAAACCGGAGCTTTAATGTTTGCATGATTTGATTCAGTCTTTGTTCCCCATTTCTCTGGGTTAGGTTGTGTTTTGTTCTAGGAAGGAATGGATTGGATAAGAGTAGTGCAAAGCCCGAGATTTTCTCCTAGCCATAGGCTACTTATTAGTTCGTTATTAGTTAAGATGCTGTTCGGTTAACTGTGGGTTGGCACAGTTAGAGACACTTTAATGTTTGATCTGAATTTACGTGCTATTTAATGAATTCATATATTTTGAGAATGTTTTTACAGGAAAAGTTTGTACTGGTGAAAAGCATGGGGAACAGAAGGAAAGGAAGTACTGAGGTAATAAGGAAGTGACGTCAATAGAAAATGGTGCTGGTTATGTTGTTAAGATGTATGTCATATGGCAATATGCAGTGGTACCTCGGACGAGTACCAAGCAAATTTTTCCCATAAGGAATAATGAACATTGAATTAATCTGTTCCCGACCCCCAGAAAATCCACACTGTCTAAGGCATTATCTACATTAATGGAGTTGTATTGTACAGGTGCTCCCTGATTTAAGTGGGGATATGTTCTAACAAATCCATCATAACTTAAATGTTCCATGAACTGAAGAGTTTAAAGAGTGTTTGATAGAGTTGGCTATACTGTATCAGATAGCAGATATTTGGAAAGGAAAGTTAAGGTTTAAAACACTTACATTAACCTACAGTTGGCAAAAATCATTAACACAAAGCTTATTATATAATAAAGTGTTGAAAAATCTCATGTCATTTAGTGAGGAATGGATTGAAAATGAAAAGTAAATGCAAAACACTTACTCTATTGATGAACTCCGGGTGCTAGCATAGCTGATAAGCTAACAGCAGCCTGTGTTCTGGAGCAGTCAGTTCCTGTTTTGCATTCGATTGGCTCTAGTAAACAAACCTTTTTAGGACCAATGGGGACTTATTTGCACAAGGAACTGTAGATTCCAGTATGGTAGATGTAAAAAGAAAAAAAAACCCCACGATAAACACAGCGGAGATCTTCTCTGAGGGCTACTCTGAACTGAATGGTGAATCGTGAATCATGAATCGAGTTTCGGCTGAAACAACAAGAACCGAGACACATTTTTCTAGTCAGACTGCATCGAGTTCTGAGGTGGTCGAGAACCAAGGTACCACTGTATTGCGATAGCTCACTGAATTATGAACAGACACAAGGTTTGAGGTTTGCTCGCAACATACTGCACACGGCCATTAAAGTAAACAAATTTTTTATGTAACAAGGGCAGAAAATCAAACAACTGGTTAAGATGTGAATTTAACACTTAATTATCCATGTAAAGGATAATATATTCTTTAATTATATGTAAATTATCCACTGTAAAGGAGCTGCTCAAGAGCTGAACATTTCCTGCTGCATTGTGCGTCGCAGTGTCATTTGTCATGATATACACTGTCAGTCAAAAACAATTGCTCAAACATCTGTGTTACAATGACGAATCCATGATACAAAATTTATTAGCGGTTTATCAGGTTTTTGGGGTCACTTTCTGGCACAGCAACAGCAACTTGGCAATGCCTGGACCTCAACAATGAGCCATCTGGTCAATAGTCAAGGACTATTACCACTGAGTCATCACTGCTGCGATTGCTACCAGCTCTTAAGAGCCGAAAATTTCTCCACCATTTTATATCTTTATTCTTGACTTTCGACCCATTATGTTGCCTCATGGTCATCGCTGGTCAAGAAATCTCATCACTACCATCTCTGACCGGCAGAGAGAGGCAAAGACATGCAGTACGAGCTGGCATTACGTGACCTAGAAACTGCTAAAAGCATTATACAGTAATGAGCCTTAGCCACAAACCTGCATAACAATAAATAAAAGTACCGACAGAGCCAGGGTTTGTTTCCGCGTAGAATGCTACTTACAACCGTCACAAACACCGCAAAAATTGTGAGGAATTCTTTTGACAGCCAGTGCATCACTCGTTAAATCACAAAGCCTTGTGACAGTATGGAAAACCTGTTTTCATCACATACCCATTAACAAATGTTTTTCGGTTTGTGCCGTTGCTCTATTTTTATCATGCAATAGAAACGTATGCCATGATGTAAAACTAGACAAGGTTCTACATGTTTAGGTGTTGTTAAAGTAGAATGTAAAAGGTACATCTGTATGTTCAGATCCTTCTTAATATTAACTCATTTACATACAAGTTGCTTGTGTTTCCATGTTCTTGTCTGTATTACAGTGTTGAATTACTGAAGCCAAACACTGCCAACAACCACGTTCTGTTTTACATATGATTTGTTTTAGCTAAGTGGGTGCACCTTCCTGACAACAAATAGCGCTATAAGATATTCTGAGTGTTTAAGTACTTTCCATTTGCCTTCTCAACAGCTCGATGCTTTGCAAATAAGACCTGGTGCCGTGACAGTCTTATTTTTTATTAAATAAACATTTTATAGAGATATGTTTTAGTAATCTGATTGACTGTTCACATAACTGTCTGCTTAAGGTTAAGGAATGTAATGATACATTCATGATACTGAGTTCACGATTAGATTTTTTTTGAAGTGGAAACGAGGCAAAACAATGCAAATTTTCTTTAATAAGTTTTGGGGAAAAAAAACTGTAGTCCCCTGCGATTACAGTCATTGTGGATCTAGCCTGGATACAAGATGAGGTACGGCTGGGCATGGAGGCAAACAGGTTCTGTACAATATCCTGTGGCACATTTGCCCATGGCTGGGCCTGTAGATCCTGCACACTTGTAGACTGCCAAAGCTGGCATTTCAGCGGGTCCCAAAAATATTCGTTTGTCGATAAATCTGGCAACCAGGAAGGCCATGGAAGTGTTACAACCTAGCTGAGACATTCCTAGGAAACCTGTGTTGTGTGTGGGTGAACATTATCCTGCTGAAAAATGCCATTTGGAAGCCTTACCATTAGAGGCAACACATGATATAATAAGAATGTCCTGCACATATCGCTGACTTGTTAGTGTCCCTCATATCACTATTGGGGTAACCGATTGTCATATGAGATGGCTCCCCAGATCACCACATAGGCAGTTGGGGCAGCGTGAGGCAGGATTGAAGCCCTCACCATACTCGAACTGTACCATCGTCAGATCCCAAGCAGAACCTGGATTAGTCACTGAAGACGATAGTGGAGTGTGGACGTTCCAGTCCACAGCAGTCCAGGTTTCTCAGGTTTCACGAAACTGCAAACAAAGGCAACGGTGGCTGGCTGTCAATGGCAGGACACGTTATGGGCACCAAGACAACGCATTTCTTTCTGCTAAGTGCCTGGAAATGGCTTGAGCAAAGGGGTGTGTAGTGAAGGTGCCACCTGTGTCTTGATGGTGGACAATGAAACTGTGGGAGCTGCTCATGCTTGTTGGTGGATCAAACAATCCTCTGTATTGGTGGTCTGTGTGGACTGTCCAAAGCCTGTTCACCGTGTGTGTGTGTGCCGTCATGGAACCACTGCTCCTCCTAACAGCTAGGAAAGAACGGCCTAGATGGTGAGCAATTAATCGAAGCAACAATTCTGCTTCTCTCAGTCCAGTGATGTGCCCCCTCTCAAAATCTGTCAGGTGGGCAAAATGTGAGTGCATCATAGAGGCAAGTCTAGCAGTCAACGATCTCACACTGAGAGGTACACTACCAAAAATAGCCTCTGAGAGCCTTTTTATAGACAGTGGGGGAAGCAATTTACTGAGACAGGGTCGGCACGGTGTCTCGGTTGGTAGCAACGCTGTCTCACAGCAAGATGGTCCTGGGTTCAATCCCAGGGTGGCACGGCCTGGGTCCTTTCTATGTGAAGTCTACATGTCCTCCCTGTGTCCGCGTGAGTTTACTCCGGGTACTCCAGTTTCTGTCAGGGAGAGTTATCTTTTTTTGTCAATGAGTATAATAGAAATGATTAGTAACAGGATTAAAAGTGTAAATGAAATGTTCTGTTGTAGCATCACCATATACAGTGGGGCAAAAAAGTATTTAATCAGCCACTGATTGTGCAAGTTCTCCTACTTAGAAAGATGAGAGAGGTCTGTAATTTGCATCATATTTACACTTCAACTATGAGAGATAAAATGAGAAGAAAAAAAATCCAGGAAATCACATTGTAGGATTTTTAAAGAATTTAATTGTAAACAATGGTGGAAAATAAGTATTTGGTCAATAACAAAAGTTCAACTCAATACTTTGTAACATAACCTTTGGCAATGACAGAGGTCAAACGTTTCCTGTAAGTCTTCAGTCTTCAGCAGGTTTGCACACACGTAGCTGGTATGTTGGCCCATTCCTCCATGCAAGATCTCCTATACAAGAAGTGATGTTTTGGGGCAACACGGACTTTCAACTCCCTCCACAAATTTTCTATGGGGTTGAGGTCTGGAGACTGGCTAGGTGACTCCAGGACCTTGAAATGCTTTATACGGAGCCACTCCTTCGTTGCCCGAGCGGTGTGTTTGGGATCATTGGTCATGCTGGAAAACAACCCAGCCACGTTCCATCTTCAATGCTCTCACTGATGGAAGGAGGTTTTTGGCTTAAATATCTATCACGATACATGGCCCCGTTCATTCTTCCCCTCCCTTAACACGGATCAGTCGTCCTGGTCCCCTTTGCAGAAAAACAAGCGCCAAAGCATGATGCTTCCACACCCCATGCTTCACAGTAGGTATGGTTTCTTGGGACGCAACTCAGCATTCTTCTTCTTCCTCCAAACACAATGAGTTGATTTATTCAACACCAACCTGCTTGCCTATTGTAGATTCATTCTTGCCCAGCCTGCTGCAGGTCTACAAATTATCTTCCTGGGTGTCCTTCGACAGCTCTTTTGGTCTTGGCCATGGGTTGAGTTTGGAGTCTGACTGTTTTGAGGCAGGTGGACAGGTGTCTTTTTTTCAGATAACGAGGTCAAAAGGTGGCATTAATACAGGTAACGAGTGGAGGACAGAAGAGAGCTTCTTAAAGAAGAAGTTACAGGTCTGTGAGAGCCAGAAAATCTTGCTTCTTGTTTGTGGGGTGACCAAATACTATTTTTCCACCATGATTTACAATTAAAAAAATTCTTTAAAATCCTACAATGTGATTTCCTGGATTTTTTTTTTCTTATTTTGTCTCTCATAGTTGAAGTGTAGCTATGATTAAAATTACAGACCTCTCTCATCTTTCTAAGTAGGAGCACTTGCCTAATCAGTGGCTGACTAAATACTTTTTGGGCTCCACTGTATTAAATAACTGAGTGAAAAATATTTCTTTAGTTTCTAAAGAATAAACCTTTAAAATAATGTCTACTTTTCTTGTAGAAAAATGTAAACAAAAATAGGCTTTAGTGTGCTGCAATTGAAATACTGTTTTTTTAACAACAAAAAATGTGCTATTGTCACAGTTTCACCATATCTAAATAACTAAGTGCTATCTTGAAAATCAAACAAATAAGCTCACTGTGCCTTTAAACTTCCTGTAATTCTTGTAACTAAGTACAAACAGGAGCTTGTTTTGTAAAAAGTGACGCACACGACACAACCCACGCAGACGGAAATATACCCAAAATAAAGAGACCATTGAGATGCTAATTTGCATACTGGAGTTAGGAACGGCACCAGGGGGAGTCACAATAGTTTGTAAGTTTGCAAATAAGACATGCTCTCACAAGTCTTAAACAGGAGAAAATGCACGTGTTTTTAACAGGACATGCAAGCTTTACGCAAATACGGTCCTGGGCAAAAAAGGGGCAGATCTAATACTGCAACATTTTAAGCTTTTAATGGTCCTAACAACAAATGATTGGTCAGAAAATGAATATGAAATAAGAAAATGCACTCCTGAGAGCTGTGTCACCATTTGCTTGCCACAGCTTGTTGCTTGAGAACTGTTAAGCAGGGAAAGCTGGAAACAGGGAAGTTCACTTACATAGTCTTCTTGTACAGGGAAATGATTGAAATGTTACACACACACAGACACTATATGTTTTTTGTGTTGTTTTTAGTTAGTTAGATTTTTAAGCTTAGTTAGTTTGCTAATCTGCCACACCTGATGCAGCCCATCACCAGAGGTGGATGAAGTACACAACTTCATTACTTCAGTCATACTAAGTACACATACTAATGGTCAAATGTTACTTCGATGCAAGTGAAAGTTGTAACATCAGATGTTTACTCAAGTAAAGTAATGCTTTTAATTATACTCAAGTATTCCGGGTAAACTCTTAGGCCATTGCATTGTTGTAATATTCTGCAACACTTACAATACTTAATAATTAAATAATAATTAATACCTCTAATAACTGAATTTGAACTGACGTTCAAATTGAAAAATGCTTACTTAGGAATCATGAACTTGATGTGGCTTTATTATACTGATTCTTAATGGGCTGTCTTTGTCAGTGCCACGTTTACATTTACAGCATTTAGCAGACGCCCTTATCCAGAGCGACTTACAGTTGATTCAGTCTTACAATCCAAGCAATTGAGGATTAAGGGCCTTGCTCAAGGACCCACCAGTGGTAGCTTGGCAGATGCGGGATTTGAACCCTAGACCTTCTGGTCCATAGTCCAGTACCTTAACCATTAGGCTACCACAGTTCCATGTAATGCAGTGAAACATGTAATGCAGTGGACATGATGGACATGTAATGCAGTGAAAAGTACAATATTTGTCTTTAAAATATAGTGAAGTTAAAGTCATAAGTTTGCAAAAAACATAAAACTCCAGTAAGGTATAGATAATCAAAAAACAAACTTCAGTACAGTACTCAAGTAAATGTACTTTGTTACTGTCCACCGCTGTCCATCACAAGTCTGAGAACAAGCACTTGATACTAGGAGTGGCAGATACTGTATCTACATGTAGAGATCTGAAATATGCAGTCTTGTGAGCAGGTGAGAACGTTGTTAACGTTTGTCATGTGGAAATAAATAGTGATTGTTTCCTTCACGATATACACTGGAAAATCTAAACTAACTTCTCAAACACCTATTACCTGTTACACCATCCCGTGACCTAGAAATTCCCAGAACAAGATATTTAAGGGTAGACGGTGCCAATGCGCATTGTTGCACATTCATATGTGTGTGTCAGGAAAGGTGTGTAGGGCACTGTGGGTGTCACTGGAATGCACGCTACTAACAACCAGCTAACCATAAAACCCTCCAAAAATTCTGAGGATCTGTGTTTGACATGCACTGAAAAGAATTTTGTTTTTCTGTACATGTCATTGAGATATTTTTCCCATGCACTAGATGGAAAATTAGACAACTTTCTACTTTTTTAGATGTTGTTAAAGTAGAATATGAAAGGTACAACCATGTGTTCAGTTCCTCCTAAATATAAAGTCATTTACCTACAAGTTGTATGTGTTTCCGTGTTCTTGTCTGTATTACATTTTTGAATTACTGAAGCCAAACACTGCCAGCGACCACAGGCTGTGTTTGCAAATAAGACCTGTTGTCGTCATAAATCTAATTTGTAAGAAATGAACAGATGGACAGCTTGTTGGTATGATATGATAATTGCTATGTCCTGCTGTAAAGGTGCGTTGTTTGTTTAACAGTGGTACAGACGTTAGCTTGCGCAGTCAGTTGACTTTCATTCCAAATACAAGACACTCCTTGATGTAAAGATAATTTGGGTGTAAACTGTATTGGAGCAATAATGTAAAAAGTGAAAGACTCAGACAGCATTTAGGTACAAACAAGACAACAGTTCAGGTATAGCCTGTAATAGGTGGAGATGGGAAATAGATGGGTAACCTCCCTGGGATTTGCATGGGAACAGTCTGTACTCATTAACTGTGAAAGAAACGTTTAGAACCTGAGGAACTGAGTATCACAATGAACTTATTCTACAAAGGTTGGAGACTGAAGCCAGTGTGTTGCTTTGCACCCTTAATGGGCAGGAACTAAAGGATCACCGACAACCACGCCTATTATAGGAAGTCTATTCATTTTACATGGTAGGCTTTTCAAACAATATTTAAAGGGTATTTTTTGCATCCTAACCATACATTTGCCTAGACAGGGGACAATGTTGCACTCCCTAGACATGGGCAGTTGTGTTTGTATGCAGAGTCCAACCCATCGGGATTTGAACACTGGCCTCCCCTATAGTAGGCTAGCACTCCTACTGCTGTGCCATCAGTGAAATATTTTCCCTCATCTTTATCCGCATACCTCAATGCGTAACTGATACACTAACATCCTGGTAATGCAGGAGTACTTGAAATGCCTATACCAACACTGCGGCATAGGCAAAGGTGACTGATGAACTACGCAACAGATGGTTTGCTTTATGTCTACACCTTGATGTTCAATAAATGCCCAGTAAAAAAAGATCCAGCTCAATATTTGAAAAAAAATGGACCATAAATGTAATCTAATCCCCATACACATCATCACACACAATATTCACACACAGCTTAGTCAAAACAAACATAATTTACTTTCGGCATGCCCTTAATGTACCGTGGATTGAAATGGGAAATGGATATCAGACCAAAAGGAGAGCATGCATACGTATTTAACATCAAGTCTTACGCAAACAAATTAAAGCTTCAGTCGATGTTTGGATGGGTAAACGTAATTGATTCATGGTTTTTGCTTGCAAAGTGCTGCACAGGAACATTAAAGCAAAACTGTTTAAGGAAGAAGGGAGAAAGTCAGTCACCTGGTTATGTGGATTTAACACCCAGTTACCCGTCATTGTAAAGGAGCCATTCCAGAGCTACTGAAAGCAAAGGTTCACATACTTTTGTCACTCACTAATATGAAATATTGGATAATTTTCCTCAATAAATAAATGACCAAGTATAATATTTTTGTCTCATTTGTTTAACTGGGTTCTCTTTATCTACTTTTAGGACTTGTGTGAAAATCTGATGATGTTTTAGGTCATATTTATGCAGAAATATAGCAATTTTTAAAGGGTTCACAAACTTTCAAGCAGCACTGTATGTACTGTTCCTGAGCATGTTTGACCTCCAGTTATCTGGCATTTGACTAGTGTGATTGCTCCTTAAAAATGTTCAGAAGGTAGCAAAACATACTGAGATTTAATTTACAGTTTACCTTTGAATGAATCCACAACTAACAAGCTTTAGATTAAAAGGGCCATGCCATGTAGGGGCACCTGTGGAAACTTGAGGAACACTGAAGCTCGAACAGATGGAAGTCTCCTGGAAAAGCAGAATACAGAAACAAATGGAACAGACAGAATCAGAAGGAGAGCAGCCAGGGATTCAACAGCAAGACCCTTCACCAGGATCACACACCCAGGTTTACGTCCCAGTAGTGTTGTAGTCAAGACCACTAGAGCCAAGTCCAAGTCAAGACCAAGACCAGAAGAGGCCAAGACTGAGACAAGACCAGATTAAGATTTTTTTCATCATACAAGAACAAAAAGAAGAAAATTTAAAAACATGTTATTAGTTTGTAATTCACTTTACATTCATTATACAGTGGTGCTTAAAAGTTTGTGAACCTTTTAGAACCTTCTGTATATCTGCTTAAATATGACCTAAATCATTATCACATTATCTATATATCGATATTCACACAAGTCCTAAAAGTACATAAAGAGAACCCAGTTAAAGAAATGAGACAAAAATATTATACTTGATCAGTTATTTATTGAGGAAAATGATCCACTATTACTTATTATGTATGTGAACCTCTAGGATTATCAGTTAATTTGAAGGTTGCAATTAGAGTCATGTTGTTGTTCACTCAATGGATGGGCCAATCAGGTGTGAGTTGGGCACCCTGTTTTATTAAAGAACAGGGATCTATCAAAGTCTGCTCTTCACAAAACATGTATGTGGAAGTGTATCATGGCACGAACAAAGGAGATTTCTGAGGAGCTCAGAAAAAGAGTTGTTGATGCTCATCAAGCTGGAAAAGGTTACAAAACCGTCTCTAAAGAGTTTGGACTCCACCAATCCACAGTCAGACTGATTGTGTACAAATGGAGGAAATTCAAGACCATTGTTACTCTCCACAGGAGTGGTCGACCAACAAAGATCACTCCAAGAGCAAGGCCTGTAATAGTTGGCGAGGTTCACAAAAGACCCCAGGGTACCTTCTAAGCAACTGAAGGCCTCTCCTCAAATTGACTAATGTTCATGAGTCCACCATCAGAAGAACAGTGAAAAACAATGGTGTGCATGGCAGGGTTGCAAGGACAAAGACCAAAATAGAAATTTTTTGTTTAAAAGAAAAGCGTTATGTTTGGAGAAAGGAAAACACTGCATTCCAGCATAAGAACCTTATCCCATCTGTGAAACATGGTGGTGGTAGTATCCTGGTTTGGGCCTGTTTCGCTGCATCTGGGCATCATCTCTCATTTTTTAACTGGGTTCTTTTTATCTACTTTTAGGACTAGGTCATATTTATGCAGAAATATAAAAAAATCTAAAGGGTTCACAAACTTTCAAGCACTACTGTACATTCTATAATATAAGTATAATAAAATATAATATGAATATAATAATTATAATTATATTTCAGGTCTGTGGTAGCGCAACCATATCTGCCCCTGTATGAAAGGCTAAAATGAAGTTGAAAATACAGTATCTTAACCTCATCTGCCATATTAATGAAGGATTAAAAAAGCACAAGACCATAACTGAACACAATGGCATAGCTGCTTATGAATCTATCAGGGCAAAACAGGTTCTAGTTCATAGGGAAGACAGCATTCTTCTCTCATTAGGAGATAATGACTCATAAACAAGTATTTGACAAGTAGCTGTTTTGTTTTAAAAAACGGAAACAAAAAAAACAAAGGCTGTTTGATCCTTTAGGGCAGTGCTCGTTGAGCTGTTTATTTCTTTCTTTATTTTGATTCTCTCTTAAAACATTACCCTCCCTTCAGGGTGTGAGAAATACACAAAGCTTAAAATAAAATTTGATGTTTTTAAACAGAAATGTCAAGATATAAAGTCAATCAGTAGAATCGAGTCACAGTACATCATGCAATGTTGGGGTCAATATGCAAATGTATTGCTGAAATATGGTCATAACCACTCTTGGCACTGAGAGTATAATTGGAAAATACCTGTAACTGTGAAAATATAGAAGCCTGTGTGTGGATATTGTGTTTTTCTATAGAATTTCACTTTTTTATAATGTTGAGCCCTTGTGAAAGTCAAACCCGTCTAAGAATTAGTCAGGTGTGACTGAACCATACCTAATAGTTTCGTATTTCGGCCACAATTTTGATAAGAATTTCATGTACACCGGACTGTAACTACTAGTAACCTGTATAACCGTATGCTTTGATACACTTGCAAATTCAGTTACTTCCTCCACACTATGGCACACCCAAATGCAGTCACTCCTTTTGCCAATCATAAACATCTGCTTTGTGATCCATTTTCTGCACATCGAACGAGATATTCACCGCACTGTACCTCCTTCTCAATCTATGAATCCCCTCGCACACCCTACAGGTATTTATAGCTCGATCGACCACATGCAGGGCCATCTGCAGGAGCCTGAAAGATGACAGTTTCTCCCGGAAGTATATTTAGCCACACTCACAGTAGCAGGTAATGTAGCTACAGGGATCCAGTAATGGGAACACAGCAATGGGGTGACATGAAAACCCGACTTGCTGCTGCATTCTGAATCAGTTGCAAGGTCCGAATGTATGAGTGCAGAGACCAGCCAGAAGAGCATTTCAATAATCTATATGGCATATAACAAGCGACTGGACAAGCACCAAGTGTGATGGAGGAGTTTACCTGGGACTAACACAGAAGGTTGAGGGTTCCAGTTCCAGGTTCAAGGCACTGAGGCAGTCAGATACTTGTCTCATACCTTGTAAGACTATACAGTACTCAGTTGTAAGTAGAGTTGGGGAGTCATGTCAGACTCGAGTTGCACATTTAAGGACTTGAGACTTGTTTGACTAACATTGACTTTGACTTGGTGTTCATGACTTGAGACTTGACATAGAATTGAGGGAAATGACTCAAAATGGCATTTTTATGGGTTTTTGTTTTTTGGGGAAACATGGTTGGCTGATTTCTGTTTCAACATGTGCAAATCTGGCAACCTATCAGAATACTGGAAACCAGCAGAGACAAAACGTGACATGAAACTTGTAGACAAAAATTGTTAAGTTTGGATTCAAGGTTTATGTTATTGTTGAAATTAAATATGAGGAGAACAGCAACAGCAACAGCAGTCTGAGGATCGCAGACTGCTTCTGTCATTACAAAAGCCCACTGAATGAATGAAAGAAAAGAAAAGAAACGAAAAGAAAAGAAAACAAAAAAAAGAAGAATAAAGAAAGAAAGAAGTCTTTAAGCTAACGTTTTGGCTAGTCAAACATTAGCAAGAAAGGGCCTGTTAAGTTTAAAATAATTCTTTATGACCGCTGTCTTTTTATTGATTTAGAGCTAGAGTTAGAGCATCATCATTTCGTATGACTTGACCTGAGACTTGCTTGACTTACATGGGACTTGACTTGATACTTAATACCTACAGTGGACCTGCTAAACGTTGAACGTTTGCCCCTCTGTACTTGCCGTACCTGGCTTTGCTGTTTTTTTCCCCACCGAATCTTTATTTAGCGAATCCCGCCTCCGTGCTATAATTGGCCAAAACTTTACACTTAGGGGTGCGTATGAGCAATTGTCCAATCATCATTTAGAAAGGAGACACCACTAACCAATTACATCGGGGGAACTCGGAATACGGGTTGGAAAAATAGTGCGGTTGTATGTCGGTCGGAAACATGGCGGCCGTCGTTTTGGTTAGCCGTCCTGTGAGTGTCCTTCCTAGGCTTTCCAGTAAGTATTTCACAAAACTCACAACGGTACGTGGAGTAAAGCAACCGCAGAGTAAACCTCGGTTTGTTTAAGAGGAATTATCTGATGGTAATGTCGAGGCCAGGCGTTATTACAGTGCGCTGATGTCCTCTGTAGCATGTAGCTAACATGACCCCGCTGTAGAGGCCAGTCATATCAGACCCGGTTTAATGCTTTTATTTAATCTTGTTTATACGCTGCCGTTAATTTAGCTACGAAATGAAACATTACAGCTAGGTTTAAAAGTAAAAATGTGAAATGACAGCGCGGAATGCACACAGTTCTCAACTTCAGTATAAACCCAGTTTTCAACTTAAATTAATGTATTGCTTTAAAAAGAAAAACTCTTGTGATTCAATTGGAGATGTGCGCAAACTATTGCACATGCCACCACCATCCCCTAGATACGCATAAAATGTTAAATTCTCGAGATACTAAGCTAAGGGGTGCCTAAATTTCTACACAAGACTGTAGTTGCAGCATCCTTGTTTTGAAAGTGTTCCTTTGCATTTGTAACATGAAGGCTGAGTACCAAAATCGCTCTGCTGAACATAAAGGTGAATGAAGTGCAGGCGCATGCTGCATAAAGTCCTAGGTCTGATACTTATCCCTGTTATTAAGATTAATAACCTGCTTAACCCATATATTACATTGCCAGATGTATTAGTCAAAATACAGTTGTATTGTATAGTGGTCGACCGATATGAGTTTTTTTTATTTTTATTTAAATGGCCAGTGCTGATATTTGGAGAGCAGGGTCACCGATGGCTGATTATATAATGCTGATGAGAGAGAGATATATATATTTAAGGCTTAAATGCACTGTCTTTTGCACTTTTATTTTTTCTGTATTTTTATATATTCAAAAATGAATTAAAAAGTATTGTTGAACCTACCAACATTATTTACCAGATGTCCTCTCTGCATCTCATTGTTTTTAGTCACTCGGCAGTCCCAGTTTGTGTTGCAAGTTGCAATGCATGAAACAAAGTTTCTATGCATTTTCCACTATTTTTGAATATTCAAGGCATAGTGAGCTCAGGTGTCAGCTGTTGCTGATTATCTCAAATGGCATTAATCAGTCCACACAGTTCACACAGTCCTAAAAGTAGATAAAGAGAACTCAGTTAAACAAATGAGACAAAAATATTATACTTGATCATTTATTTATTGAGGAAAATGGTCCAATATTACATATTAGTGAGTGGCAAAAGTATGTGAACCTTTGCTTTCAGTATCTGGTGTGACCCCCCTGTGCAGCAATAACTGCAACTAAACATTTCCTGTAGCTGTTGATCAGTCCTGCACACCTCCGTACAGAACAGCTTCAGCTCTGGGATGTTGGTGGGTTTCCTCACATTAGCTGCTCACTTCAGGTCCTTTCACAACATTTCAATTGGATTAAGGTCAGGATGAACAAAACATGAACTCTATTCTTATTTAACCATTCTTTGGTAGAACGGCTTGTGTGCTTAGGGTCGTTGTCTTGCTGCATGACCCACCTTCTCTTGAGATTCAGTTCATGGACAGATGTCCTGATATTTTCCTTTAGAATTCTCTGATATAATTCAGAATTCATTGATCCATCAATGATGGCAAGCCGTCCTGGTCCAGATGCAGCAAAACAGGCCCAAATGCTGGAATATTTTCCTTTCTCCAAACATAATGCTTTTCTTTTAAAGTTCTATTTTGGTCTCATCCGTCCACAAAACATTCTTCCAATAGCCTTCTGGCTTGTACACGTGATCTTTAGCAAACTGCAGGCGAGCATCAATGTTCTTTTTGGAGAGCAGTGGCTTTCTCCTTGCAACCCTGCCATGTACACCATTTATGTTCAGTGTTCTTCTGATGGTGGACTCATGAACATTAACATTAGCCAATGTGAGAGAGGCCTTCAGTTGCTTAGAAGTTACCCTGGGGTCCTTTGTGACCTCCGCCAACTATTACACGCCTTGCTCTTGGAGTGATCTTTGTTGGTCGACCACTCCTGGGGAGGGTAACAGTGGTCTTGACTTTCCTCCATTTGTACTCAATCTGTCTGTCTGTGGATTGGTGGAGTCCAAACTCTTTAGAGATGAATTTGTAACCTTTTTCAGCCTGATGAGCATCAGCAACTCTTTCTGAGGTCCTCATAAATCTCCTTTGTTCGTGCCATGATACACTTCCACAAACGTGTATCAAAAGACTTTTGATAGATCCCTGTTCTTTAAATAAAACAGGGTGCCCACTCACACCTGATTGTCATCCCCTTGATTGAAAACACCTGACTCTAATTTCACCCTCAAATTAACTGGTACATATTTTTGCCACTCACTAATATGTAATATTGGATCATTTTCTTCAATCAATAAATGACCAAGTATAATATTTTTGTCTCGTGTGTTTAACTGGGTTCTCTTTATCTACATTTTGGACTTGAAAAAGTCTTTTGTGAAAATCTGATGATGTTTTAGGTTATATTTGGGTCATATATTTATATAAAACTAATCTTGAAGTAACCTTGTGTGTGTCGCTGAAATGTGTGTGTGTGTGTGTGTGTGTGTGTGTGTGTGGCCACTGATGCTGATAGCGACGTTTAATAATCCAAATTAACAAATTCATTTTGTACAGGTACCTGCTCTCCTGTGGTGCTGGCTGCTGGACCTGTTGCAGTCCAGCACAGGCAGATCCATCATGGCCTTGTCCCTAGAGGCAAAGGGGGACGCTCCTCATTCAGTGGAATATCAGCCACCGTCTTTGGGGCCACTGGCTTCTTGGGCCGATATGTTGTCAGTCGACTTGGTGAGTCTCTAACAGTCAGCTACAGTCCTATAGAGGGAAGGACTTCATTTTTGTTGGGGAACTTTGTATACTTGTACTGAATCTGGACCTTCAGGGCTTTTCCTCTTTCGTAAGAGCTACTGCTGTTAGATAATGATTTGACTGCATGAATCACTGGTCAGGTTTTCAGAATACAAATTGTGTGTATGTGTGTGTCTTGTCTTGCTTTACTTCTGAGGACCAAGTGTTCCTATGATGATCGGAAACCCTGGAATTTTGTCTAGTGAGGACCGTTTTTCTGGTCCTCATTTTTTTATTTGCTTTTTTACAGAAAGGGCAACTTTTATGTGAAATACCAAAAGAGTCAAAAGACTTGCTGTAGGCTACTGAGGATAAGGATAGGTGTAGGTGTAGCAGTAACTAGCTGCAGTAATCCTTCTTTTTCATTCATGTCAAGGATAGTAAGACAAATGGTTTCCAGAACTGGGGAAAGTACAGGTACCTCCAGTTGTACGATGTGGATACGTTCAGACAAATCCTTTGTATGCCCAATATATCCTATTTGAGGATTTGGGAAATATGACATATCTCCATACAGATGTGGCAATGATAAAAACACGGAATCGAGTATTTGTAATATAGGCACATCACCTATTCAACAAGGGCTCACGCAGATCATCTCACACCCCCGAGTCGCTTTTTTTTTTGTGGTTTGCTGTGGCAACCAGCAGGTCCAGGGTTTCACATCCCACCCTCTGGCAGCTGCACTGTTGGATCCTTGAGCAAGCCTTAACCCACCATTTCTTGATTGTAGCTTGTTTTGAATGGAAGTTGCTTTGGAACAAGACCGTCTTGCTAGAACTGTAAATGTAAAGGTTAAAAATGTATGCAAAATATTTTGCCATGTTCCTCACTGCCAGCTTGGTTTACTACTTCTCTCGGGTACCTGGTTTTCTCCCACAGTCCAAACACAGTCAAGTTAGATGAATTGGAGATTGAATTCCTAATGACTATGATATTTATGTGGGACTCTGGTGGCCTAGCGGTTAAGGTACTGGACTATTGACCAGAAGGTCCAAGGTTCAAAACTCACCTCTGCCACTGTAGGGTCCTTAACCCACAATTGCTTGGATTGTAAGACTATCAATTGTAAGTCGCTCTGCATAAGGGCGTCTGCTAAATGACATCAATGTAAATGTAAATGCAATGCATGTGGTTAAAAAGCTCTCAATCTGACTTTTATGCCCCTCCCACATTCCACAGATTGCAAAATTAGGTGCAGGACTTTCTCTACCTGTTACTTCCTTGATTTGCATAACCTTCCTTGGTGTTGCAGTTTCAGTGTTGGAGTTTAGTAGTTTAGATACTTTGCACATAATGTTTGTTTTAGACAGTACAGTAATTGTTATCTTTGTATCATTTATAACATTTGAAACACTTACGGAAAACGAAGGAACCGTTACCATTTTCTCTTCTGCCTTCAGAGCTGCGATCCTCCGTTCTGTCAGCCAGTGTTTCAAGGCTTCGCTCTTGGTAGTTTTCTGTCATTCATATGTGAATTAGATGTATAAAACACAGATGAGCTGACGTCGATCAGATCGATGTTAAAAGGCGAATATCTGTAATTGATAACATAATTTAAAAAATATGGGGTGTGGTGTACTTGCAGCGCTCCCCTGGCCCTGAGTATCATTGCAATGCTTTCTGAAATCTTGGTCAGCTTTGTTAAAGATGGGTAGAGAGGTTACGAAAATATGCACTTCTGATAAATTAGCCTAAATTAATAATCTCACTAAAAATGAGAGAATCCTAAGAAAAAATCATTATCACATCGCAGTCATTGCTACCCTTGCATTTAATACTTTGTCCAATGATTCTTAATTCTAAAGGAGATGGCGAGCAAATAATAAAAAAAAAAAACGCTCCAGTCTGGGTCCACTTCCTGTCAATCCAAATTTTGCTTTGTTGTCTCAGGACGGATAGGTTCTCAGATAGTGGTGCCTCACCGGTGTGACCAGTATGATCTCATGTACCTCCGACCCATGGGGGATCTTGGCCAAATCATCTTTATGGTATGTTCCTCTCGCTTTCAATCTTATGGTGTTTTGTGTTAATGCCTTGATGTCCTGTATTTACACATCTGATTTTTTGTGGCTTGTTGTAGGAATGGGATGCAAGAGATAAGGAATCAATTAAAAGAGCAGTCTCTCACTCTGATGTTGTGATCAATTTGGTGGGAAGAGAGTGGGAGACCAGGTGTGTTTGTTTTATCGGATGTGATATTTTGGAGCAGAGAATACAGCCGCTGTGTAACACGTTGTTTTTTGCACCTTGCAGAAACTATAAGTTCGAGGACGTGTTTGTGACCATCCCTCAGCAGATTGCGAAGGCATCACGTGAAGCTGGAATCTCCAAGCTTATCCATATGTCCTCACCAACGCAGACATCCGCAGCCCCTAAAAAAAATCGAAGTACCTGATAAATAAGGTACTGTGGAACTTAGGTGGAACTAGTGTGGTGCTTTTTAAGAAACAGAAATTTTTCATATTAATGAAACATAAACACAGTTCAATTGTACCTAAAGCATAAGAATGGGAAGAAGGTGATTTAAGTGCTTGTGTACTTGCTTTGGAGCCTCCGTCTCCATGGGAGCTCCATGGGAATTCACAGACCCAGCTGGACAATCGGGGTTTTCTTGTATTAATTTTTTTTGTCGATTATCAAAATGCATTTATACCACAGAAATATAATCCTATTATTGAATTTTAAGGCCAATAATGGAACCATAGACTCGTTCGCCCGTCTCGGACCGGACGCGTGTTAAAGTTGGTGAGCAATGTGTTGTAGGCTATCCAATGTGCCCAGTCCACATCCACTTCTCAGCTTAGTTCTCCCAATCTAAAATATCTCAAAGGAATACATGATGTTTGTCAAAGTGTTCACTGTCCCACCTTTCAGCTATCAAAGTAAACTGAGAAGAGCCTCTTCAGCGCGTTTGCCATCACAGAAGCAAACAAGATACGGATCCACATACATGGGGCAAACAAGTTTTTAGTTCGCCACTGTTGTGGCAAGTTCTCCTACTTAGAATATGACAGAGGGGTGGGAGTTTTCCATCATAGGTAAACTTCAACTATGAGAGACAAAATGAGAAATAAAATCCATGGGAAATCACATTGTAGATTTTTAATAATTTAATTGTAAATTTATGGTGGAAAATAAGTATTGGTCAGCCACAAACAGCAAGATTTTTCCTGGCTCGTCACAGACCTGTAACTTCTCTTTAAGAAGCTCTTCTGTCCTCCACTCGGTACCTGTATTAATGGCAACCTGTTTGACCCTCGTTATCCTGTATAAAATACACCTGTCCACAGCCTCAAACAGTCAGACTCAAACCAAACCATGGCTAAGACCAAAAGAGCTGTCGAGGACACCAGGAAGAAAATTGTAGAGCTGCAGCAACTGGGAATAGTGACTACAATAGGCAAGCATGTTGGTTGAATAAAGCAACTGTGGGAGCAATGGTAAGAAAATGAAGCTATACAAGACCATTGATAATCTCCCTCGATCTGGGCCCCACCCAAGATCTCATCCTGTGGGGGTCAAATGATCATGAGAACAGTGAGCAAAAATCCCAGACGCTACCCAGAGGGAGCTGATGACCAAGTCAGCAGAGAGCTGGGACCAAAGTAACAAAGGCTACCATCAGTAAACACACTAACGCTGAGAGGGACTCAGACCCTCAGTGCCACCAGGCGGTCCCCCTGCGTAAGCCAGTACATGTCCATGGGGCCCATATGAAGTTTGCCAGAGAGCCATATGGATGGATCCAGAGAGGATTGGGAGAATATCAATTTGGTCAGATGAAACCAAAATCGAACCCCCTTTTTTGGTAAAAATTCAACTCGCCGTGTTTTGGAGAAGAAGAATGCTGAGATGCACCATACCTTAACTACTGTGAAGCATGGGGGTGGAACATCATGCTTTGGGGCTGTTTTTCCTGCATAGGGACAGGAACGACTGATCCGTGTTAGGGAAGAATGAACGAGGCCATTTATTTTTAGATTTAAGAAGCCAAACCACTCTTCCATCGTGAGAGCCCATTGAAGAGGGAACTGGCTGGGTCTTCCAGGATGACAAATGATCCCAAACACATTCCCGCTTTGAACAACGAAGAGTTGCTCCGTAAAAACATTTCAAGGTCCTGCAGTGGCCTACCAGTCTCCAGACCTTAACCCCATAGGAAATTGGTGGATGGAGTTGAAAGTCCGTTTTTTTTTTTTTGTTTGCCCCAAAACTCACTGCTGTAGAGGAGATTTGCATGGAAGGAAATGGGCCAAAATACGCAGCTACAGTGTGTGCCCACCTGGGTGAAACTTACAGGAAACGTTTGACCTTGTCATTGCCAGCAAGGTATGTTACAAAGGATTGAGCTAACTTTTGTTTTGACCAACTAACTTATTTTCACATTCATTTACAATTTTAAATTATTTAAATCCTGCAATGTGGATTTCTGGATTTTTTTTCTCATTCGGTCTCTCATGTTTTGAAAAAGTTTACCTATGATGAAATTACAGACCTCTCTCATCTTTCTAAATAGGAGAACTCGCACAATCTTTGGCTAACTAAATACTTTTTTGCCCCACTGTATTTATAGTCCATATATCTTTTTATTTGGGTTAAAATAACACTGAGTTTTATTCATTTTTCAAATATTTGTAGATATGTGGGATGATTGAAGGTTGATTTCATCAAGTCTTCGAGATGTATGTTCTCTTTCAGTTTCTGCTTATAATCAAGCCGTTTTATAATCCTTAAGTGTTTTATTGTGTATGCGTCAGGTATTGTTTGTACAGCACAACCTAACCAGTGTGACCTGATGATTCATCTTTCAGTTAGACACACTGGATCTCACATTGGTGTTGAGAGATAATTGTCAAATTGCCAGCTTTCAGAAACACTCTGCCCATCCCACTGCGAGTAAAATAATGAAAGAAAGAGCCAGAGCGGTTAAATGGGTGAGGCAGATTCCCCACCGTCACAACCCGTACTCCTGTTCGAGAAATCAGAATGTCTGTTATCATTTGCTTTCATTGCTAGCCTTGATAATCCTCCTGGCTTTCACACCCTGGTTTTCTGAGGATTAATGTAAAATGTAATGTATTAAAACTAACAAGAATTGCTTAATCTGTGAACTCTTTATGTAAAGAACAATGAGATTTTGGCCTTAAAAAAAGCTATATGAACTATACTGCTGATTTTGGCGACTACTTGGCTTTACTCTGAGTGCTCAGGTTTCCTCACACATTCCAAAGACATGCATTAGGTTAATTTATTATGCTAAATTGACCTGACCTGAGTATTTACAACCGCAAATCAGAAATGCTGGGATGGTATGGAAAATGCAACTATAAAATATATGCAGTGTTTCTGATATTTCGTTTGACCTTAATTCCATTGCAGAGAGTATGAACCCAAGATATTTCATGTTTTGTCTGATCACCTTCATTTCATTTGTGAATAAACATCCATTAGGGCAGTTTAGGGCTAGTAACCAACAAAAAACTAAATAACGATGTGATTTCAAACAGGTGATTGTAATGATGATTGGGTACAAAAGCAGTATCCACTAAAGGCTGAGTCTTTACTCCTCAAAGATGGGTAGAGGATCTCCAGTTGATCAACAGATGTGTAAGAAAATGATTGAAATATTTAAAAACAATGTTCCTCAAAGGAAGACTGGAAGGCATTTACATATTTCAGTCCTAACTGTTTCTTATTTGGCGTGTTTTGCATTGTCTTGTTGAAAAATGCATGACATCCCTGTGAAAGATGTCGTCTTGAAGGCAGCTTATGTTGCTATTAAATCTCGGTGTACTTTTCTGCATTAATGCTGCATCACAGAAGTGTAAATGATCTTTACCAAGGTCACTGACCCAACCCCATACCATGACAGAGCCTGGCTTTTGGAGTTATTCCTGATAACAGTCTGGATGGTCCTTTATGTCTTTTGTCCAGATCACATGGTGGTCCATTTCTTCCAAAAAAGATCTGGAATACTGATTTGTCTGACCACAGTCGTTTGTTTCCCACTGTGTGATGGTCCAGCCCCGATGCCTCCAAACTAAGATCGCTGGCGTCTGGCATGGTTTTAACTGCACCCCATTTTTTTTTTGCACTGTAATGGAGGAATATGTAAATCCCTTCAAGTCTTTTCTTTCCTTTGAGGAGAATCATTTTCTCACACATTTGTGAGAATGCATTTTTTTTGTAAAACAATGCCGATTAATAATCACCCTCTGACACATATGCCCTGTATGGAAATGCAGAAGGATGTATAATTAAAACATTAAATGAAGTTGACCAGAACAAACATGAATATCTTGGGTTTCATACTGGTGTTTGCAATTAAGAGAAAAGACAAAGTTAAATGTAAAAACAATGGTTACACCCCCAGTACCCCGTCCCAAGCTTTGTCTGGTTTGAGGTGTATGAAAAATGCATGTAAACATGATGTCTGCACATATGTTTTATTCTTTCAGACTGAATTTGGGATTATGATTATTATTGGCTTGTCATGATAAGATTCTTATGCCGGAAATGATCAGGCTGAGTGTGTCTGACTAGGTAAGATGTAATCCTTGCTCCCGTCATGAAATACTGTTGATTTCTGAATGTGTGGTCAACCAAATAAATTCATAAGAACGAGCCAAGAGCGGTTAATGGGTGAGGCAGATTCTCCACAGTCCACACCTGCTACTCCTGTTCCCGAATCCAGATGTCCTTTATCATTGTTATCATTGCTAGCCTTGGTAAGGTCCTCCTGGGCCCTACCACAGGTCACACCCTGGTTTTCCTGAGGATTAATGTTTCTCCTAACCGGATTGCTTAATCTGTGAACTCTTTAATGGTAAAGTACATGAATATTCGCCTTAAACTATATGGTCCATACTGCTGAATTTGTCGATTTATTTGAATTATGAGTCGCTCACTTACCAAGAAAGCTGTCAGCTTTTATATTTAGCTTAAGGTTATTTTATGCATTTGTTACCTACAGTGAAAATACCTTATTCAAACACTCACAGCTTTAGTGAACTTTCCTGCTAGTACAAAAGAGTAATACAATTTAATACCAATGATGTGCAAGGTAGCAGCAGTATAGTTTAACAAAAGTAAATCAGAGTCTCAGCTATAAATGTGCTGTGTGTTCAAATTCAGCAAACAGTGGTGAACGATTGTGGCAACTGTTCTGTGTGAACAGCTACATTTGACCTTTTATTTCAACCCTTCCAGCCCCCCTGTATGTTTGCAGACAGCCACCTCCTGAAACTGTTTGCAAATGTTCGCGGCGAACTCAAGGCAAACAGAAAACCGTTCTCCTATGTTGCAAATTTATGCAAATTGTATGCACATTTTAATTAACTGGTAGCTGGTTGATGATAAGGCAACAATGCAAAGTTTAAAGCTATTGTTGTGTTGACGTTCCAACTCCATTTACTATTCAAGAGAACGCGCATTGTGTAAGACAAAATGGCTCATACTATGAAGTGGGACGATTTTATTCGTTACCCAGATCAATTGTCTTTACTTGGTGAGCTCATGTGTTTGCCCTGGAGCCACCTGAGGTTGGATTTACAAATAGTAAAAGTGACAACCTTTTTTGTTGGAGTTAAGCGTGAAATACTCCCACACTTTTGAGGATTCTGTTTTCTATCCAAAAGTTTGTGGACACCAAAAAATGACATCCAAAAGCCTGTGTATTGGTGTGGAATTTGCCCTACTTTGCTGCCATATCAGCCTTTGCTTCCAAAGAAGGCTTTCCATTAGATTTAGGAACATAACCATGTGGTCAGGCACTGCTGACAGTAAGCTCCGGTTTGCCTTCTAGTTAAAGTCAGCCAATTTATAAATCAAACTTGGCAAATCATTTCTTTGAGAGCGTTTCCACAGTATCTGAGATCACTAGCGTGTTGGGGTCTCTACGAACTTTTGGACTTATTTTGGTCCATTTTCTTAGATTAGTTTGGCAACATTAGTCTTGCTTACTTCAGCTGGTTTTGCTTTATTCTCTCTCATCACAGGCGGTTGGGGAGAATGCTGTGAGGGACGAGTTCCCAGAGGCTGTCATCCTGAAGCCCTCCGAGTACTTTGGGAGAGAAGATCGCTTCCTCAACCACTTTGCTAGTATGTGTAACACCAGAACTTGTGCACCACAGCATAACTGATTTGTTGAAATGTGTTGCTCAGTGGCTAAGTGAAAAGTGTAGTGTATGTCTGACTTCACACTCCGTCTGTGTAGAATCTGCATGTTTTCTCCTTGTCCGTGTGGGTTTACTCTGGGTGCTCAGGTTTCCTCACACATTCCAAGGACATGCATTAGGTTAATTGATTCCGCTAAATTGACCTGACCTGAGTATTTACAATCCCAAATCAGAAATGCTGGGATGGTATGGAAAATGCAACTATAAAATGTATATGCAGTGTTCCTGATATTTCGTTTGACCTTAGTTTCATTGCAGACAGTATGAACCCAAGATATTTCATGTTTTGTCTGAGCAACTTCATTTCATTTGTGAATAAACATCCATTCCTGCATTTTAGGGCATTTTGGGGCTAGTAATGAGGGAAAAAAATAAAAAACTAAATAATGATGTGATGTCAAACAGATGATTGTAATGATGATTGGGTACAAAAAGCAGTATTTGCTAAAGGCTGAGTCTTGACTCCTCAAAGATGGGTAGAGGATCTCCAGTTTATCAACAGATGTGTAAGAAAATGAGTGAGATGTTTAAAAACATTGTTCCTCAAAGAAAGACTGGAAGACATTTACATATTTCAGTCGTAACAGTTTCTGATTTGGCTTGTTTTGCATTGTCTTGTTGAAAAATGCATGGACGTCCTTGTGAAAGCATTAATGCTGCATCACAGAAGTGTAAATGATCTTTGCCAAGGTCACTGACCCAATCCCATACCATGACAGAGCCTGGCTTTTGGAGTTATTCCTGATAACAGTCTGGATGGTCCTTTTTGTCTTTGGTCTGGATCACATGGTGTCCATTTCTTCCAAAAAAGATTAGGAATACTGATTTGTCTGACCACAGTAGTTGTTTCCACTGTGTGATGGTCCAGCCCAGATACCTCCAAACTAAGACGCTGCTTCTGGACATGGTTCACATTAACGCCTCTTTTTTGCACTGTAGAGGGAGGAATATGTAAATCCCTTCAAGTCTTTCTTTGAGGAGAATCATTTTCTCACACATTTGTTTGATAAACTGGACATTCTCTGCCCATCTGTACTCCTTAAACACCTTTTGTGGAGACAAAAACAAAAAAAAAACAAATCCTGATTATAATCACCTGTTGACATCATATGCTGTATGGAAATGCAGGAATGGATGTATATTAAAACAATTAAATGAAGTTGACCAGACAAAACATGGAATATCTTTGGTTCCTACTGTTTGCAATTAGAGAAAAGTCAAAGTAAATGTAAGAAGCACTGTTACACTCCCCAGTACCGTCCCAGCTTTTCCTGGTTTGAGGTTGTATGAAAATGCATGTAACATGATGTACTGCACATATGTTATTCTTTCCGACTGAATTTGGATTATGATTATATTGCTTGTCATGATAATTTTGTGCCGGGTTTGATTAGTCTGAGTGTGCCTGACTAGTGTAGATGTAATCTTGCTCCTGTCATGAATCACTGATTCTGATGTGACGTTAAATAAATAAATCCAGTGCCAACCATCATAGTAATTCTTCAGACGATAATAATTAATTTAAATGTCATCATCTAAAGCCTTGTCGAAACTACACAAATGACTGACGTGGAATATTGTAATGACTGTTTTGTTTGTAGATATGCGTTGGTTTGGAAAAGCTGTGCCTCTTGTAGGAATGGGAAAGAAAACAGTAAAGCAGCCCTGTCATGTGAGTACCTTGATCTGTGTGCTCTGTAGACTTGCATGAATACGCCAGTATTTTCTTTTCCACTACACCACTGAATTCACACCCTTCACTCTCTGACAGAATAATGCAGTAGCTGTTTGCTTAGGAAGTCATTTGCAATACGAGACAATAGCTTTATCCAATGTACCATGACTGTAGCAGTACTTTTAAAAATGAATACATTTCCCTAAGTTTTGGTGCTGCCCTTTCACCAGCCGACCCAAATGACTATGCCATTAATCCGCAGCCATGGTCTGAACGAAGTAATGTTTGGTAATTTAGGGCTGCATGGGGAAATACCTTTAACTCAAGAATTGATGAACGTGTTTAACATAATATTCATTGTCTTCCATTCAAAAGTTGGGACTGTGGTAGGTCATGATTAAGGTACTGCACTATGGACCGAAGGTCCAGGGTTCGAGCCTCAGCACTGCCAAGCTGCCACTGTGTGTCCCTTCAGTAAGGCCCTTAATTTCCAATTGCTTGGAATGCACTTGTATCAGTCTGAAGTTGTTCTACATAAGGGCATCAGAATGACTAAAGGGAAATGAGTTCTGTTCTGTGTTTTATTTATTATAGGACCCATTGATAGCTATTTATTGACCTAGGGAGTAAATGACATTCTCTGCAATAGGTGCACTCATTGCTATTTCATGTTCTGTTGATAGGTGGTGGATGTGGCCAAGGCCATTGTTAATGCCATCAAAGACCCTGATGCCAATGGCAAAACCTACGCATTGGTGGGGTGAGAGCTGAGAGTGTTTGTTTAAGAGCAAGACCCATACCTTTGTTGCTGATGATGCGTGACCTGTAATGTTTGCCCTTATAATGGTGAAGCTTTATTTTTAATGTTAAACTAAAGTATTGAGGTGTGGTAGATCCGGGTTCTGACTGGCACAAAGGCCATGCTTCCTTCACAGACTGTGTGCTTTAGTTTGACTGATGGGAACAGAGAAAAAACCTCACTCACTGGTCCAGAGGCTGCACCTTCTGTACTGGTACTTTGTAGGAACTGAAAGGCGAGTGTGCCATACCTCTTTGACTGGGACTGACGGGCACATTGGCCAAGTCTCATTTACTGGAACTGCACCTCCTTTACAGGGAGTGAAGGGCAAGGCCACACCTGTGTCACTGGGATTGATGGGCACGTAGGCCATGCCCGCTTTATTGGGACTTATGGGAACGTAGGGCACACCACCTTTACTGGGATGGATAAACATGCAGGCCACACCTATTTCATTGAGACTGATGGGCACATAGGCCTTGCCCTCTTTATTGGGACTTGTGGCCTTATAGGGCACACCTCCTTTATTGGGACTGATAGGCACAGGGTACACCACCTTTACTGGGACTGATGGGCACATAGGACACACCTATGTTACTGGGACAGATGGGAACATAAGCCATGCCCCCTTTATTGCGACTGATGGAAACATGGCACAACTCCTTTACTGGGACTAACGGGCACATAGGGTACGCATGTGTGACTGGGACTGAAGGGCAATAGGCCATACCTATTTCATTGGGACTGATGGGCAAATATGGCACACCTGTGTAACTGGGATTGATGAGCATACAGGTTATGCCCCCTTTGTTGGGACTTATGGACACACAGGGCACACCTACTTCATTATGACTGATGGGCATATAGGTCATGTGCCCCTTATTGGAACTGTGGGACACATACTTTACACTTCCTTTACTGGAACTGAAGGGCATATAAAGCACTCTTGTCTCACTGGGATTGAAGGGCACATGGAGCATACCTCCTTTTACTGAGACTGATGGGCACATTTGACTTGCCTATGTGACTGGCACAGATATGTAGATAGGCCATGCCCCCTTTATTGGGACTGATGGGCACATAAGGCACACCTGTATGACTGGGACTGATGGGCACATCGGGGGACACCCTTTACTGGGACTGAAGGGCACATAGTGACCTGTGTGACTGGGACTAATGAGCAGTGAGGCCACACTTTATAAATCCCTGTAATATGTGTAACTCACTGTTATTGTTGTGGCACACAGCTATGATCTAGTGCTTTTTTTTTTAAGCGTCGCTCTCTGTTTTCAGACCTAACCGCTACCTGCTGCATGACCTGGTGGAGTACGTGTACGCTGTGGCCCATAGGCCTTTTGTGGCCTATCCATTGCCACGCCCTTTCTATCAGTAAGCCCATTCAGGAATCTCTTTTGCATTTAAATACATTTTCAGAGACATTTGATCTTCGATGATGACGTGTTGGTAAAATCAAAATAACTTGAGCGGATTTGTTTCAGCCTTGTTGCAAGGTTCTTTGAGATGAACCCGTTTGAGCCCTGGACAACACGTGACAAAGTCGACAGGGTATGTACGACAAATTACACTTAATGACTTAAAGGCATGTTGCTGTGTAATAGTAGGGTGGAAGCAGTTATTGTTTTTATTGTCATTATTGTGTTACGCTTTCACAAATAGTAATCCGGCTGTGATCCTATAAGCACCGTTTAACATCCATTCGAAGTCTTAAAAATTCTATTATGTTAGGAAATGTATGTATTCATTAGGAAAATTATAATGGGAAATAAAAATCTGTCTTAACTCTGGACATAAACAGATGGCAATGACTGTACAGCACTGTATGATGTTGCAGTATACAGTACTGTACTGCACTCTAAGCAACAATTATAACCGGTTCCTGTTATGTTTATGCCACCTGGAGTGGAAGCGTATTATTATAGTGCAGGACTAGAGGCTGTTGAAACTCGGTTGATGTGTTTAGGGACTTTTTGTTGTAAGTTACTCATGTTTTGTAAGACGTTTGGTTAGGACTTTGTAGCAAGCTGCAAATGGTGTGCATAAGAGTCTGTCCTATTGCAAATAAAATCGAAAATACCCTTTATACTTGCATTACAGGAGCCTAAAGTAACATCTGGTCCATTTCGGTCAGTGTCCTGTTTCAAAGAACAGTGCATACCTGTATTTAGTCAGTACAGCTACAGTGCAGGGATAAAAGAGCTTAGCTTAGCTCTTTAAAGTATCACTGTGTTGTTGTTTTGTTTTTAATCATTCAGGTCCAGTAACGTAGTGTTCAGTTTCAAACCCAACCATAACACACACCTTTAACCTGTTGCAGAATTCTGTAACCTCTCTTTTCCTTTCCAGTTCCATACTACAGATATGAAGTACCCAGACCTGCCCGGCTTCGAAGATCTGGGCATCACGCCTTCCTCTGTGGAGCAGAAGGCCATCGAGGTCTTGCGTCGTCATCGGCGCTTCCGTTTCCTGGAGGTCGAGCTGTCTGAGACCAAACCTGCTAAACCGGTCTCCTACTGAGCAGAGCGCAGTCCCTCTGCTCCTCGTAAACATCGTGCTGTCAGGTTTTACTACGACTGTGTACATAAATAATAAATAAATAAATTAAGAAATATATCCTTTGTGGGCTTTGATTGGGTTTGTGAGTAAATTCTGTTAATTTGAAGGTGAAATTAGTCAGGTGTTTTCAGTCAATGGGATGACAGGTGTGAGTGGGCGCCATGTTTAATTTAAAGAACAGGGATCTATTAGAAGTGTTATGTTTGTGGAAGTGTATTTTTGCATAAACAAAGGTGATTTCTGAGGACCTCAGAAAAAGAGTTGTTGATGCTCTTCAGGCTGGAAACGGTTACAAAACCATCTCTGAAGAGTTTGGACTCCACCAATCCACAGTCAAACATTGTGTACAAATGGAGGAAATTCAAGACCATTGGTGCCCTCCCCAGGAGTGGTCGACCAACAAAGATCACTCCAAGAGCAAGACGTGTAATAGTTAGTGAGGTCACAAAGGACCCAAGGGTAACTTCTAAGCAACTGAAGGCCTCTCTCACATTGGCTAATGTTATTGTTTATGAGTCCACCATCAGAAAAACACTGAACAACAGTGGTGTGCATGGCAGGGTTGCAAGGAGAAAGCCACTGCTCTCCAAAAAGAACATTGCTACCTCTCTGCAGTTTGCTAAAGATTGCCAGAAGGTTATTGGAAGAATGTTTTGTGGACTGATGACACCAAAATGGACCTTTTTTGTTTAAAAGAAAAGCGTTATGTTTGGAGAAAAGAAAACACTGCATTCCAGCATAAGAACCTTTTGTCATCTGTGAAACATGGTGGTGGTAGTATCATGGTGTGGGCCTGTTTTGCTGCATCTGGACCAGGAACTGAATCTCAAGAGAAGGTGGGGCATGCAACAAGTCGTTCTACCAAAGAATGGTTAAAGAAGAATAAAGTTCATGTTTTGGATTGGCCAAGTCAAAGTCCTGACCTTAATCCAATGGAAATGTTGTGGAAGGACCTGAAGCGAGCAGCTAATGTGAGGAAACCCACCAACATCCCAGAGCTGAAGTTGTTCTGTATGGAGTAATGTTCTAAAATTTCTCCAAGCCGGTGTGCAGGACTGATCAACAATTACAGGAAACGTTTAGTTGCAGTTATAATATGTAATATTGGATTGTTGTCCTCAAACACAAAAATGTTTTTGTTTAATTTATTTAGCTGGGTTATCTTTATCTACTGTTATTACTGGTGTGAAAATCAGATGATGTCTAAAGGGGGGTAATAAACTTATTAATTAGTTAACTTAGTTGAATTCTTACATATATCATCAAAGCAACCCAAGGAGGTTTGGTTCCTTTTTGAGTCTTGATCCTCTTGAGACAATGCCCAGTTGTAAAAAGTGCTTTTAGTATAAATATACAGTGTAAATAACTGACAGTCAGCCATGAATTTGACATGATTAGTGAGCCATATTGAAACTGGTTACAAGACCCAGGTGGTGCTTTCTTTACACTATTGCTAGTCAGTTCCTTAAGTGATAAGCCTGCTTGACAAATGTAAACACTGCTATTTTGTGATTGAATGCACAGTTTGCTTAAGGTATAATGTTTTCTATTCGCAAGTCTTCAGCCGCTCCCTTGGTCTCCTAAAGCAGGGCAGTAGCAGAGCTCTGTGTGTTTTATCGAGATGTCCGGGTAGCAGAAGTATGGTGGTGAAAATGAGGAGCCGCTGGGCTGTGAAAGGACTTTGCATTCTGATCTCAACTCTGATTTTCCTGTACTTTGTGTCTTTTTTGACAATCTTCCTTGGAAAGCTTCATCCCACCCTTTTTCAGAAAAGGACACAAAGTGAGAAGAGGATTTGGGAGAAGCTGGATGGAATTGAACGGCACATAGATAAATTAGGTGAGTTTGTTCAGGTTCAGAGATGTACTTTGGTGTTTTGATTTGGATAACATTCACAAACACTAGGAGGCAAAATTCCAGACCTGGTTGCTCTTAAACAAAGGAGCATATTTGACATTAAGCCGTTTTACTTGATAATATAAGCTCAAATCAGAAAAAAGTTAGGATGTATGGAAAATATATCCCAAAAAATCTGAAGGAATTTCAGTGTCTAAAGGGCAAGGGTGCAATCCTAAACTGAAGACCGGTGATCTCTGATCCCTCACGTGGCACTGCATCAAAATCCGTCATTCATCACTATCTGATAGAACCTCATGGGCAAGAGATTACTCTGGCAAACCTTCAAGCACTACAATACAGAGTTACATTCACAAATGCCACTTAAAACTTTATTCTGCTTTGGGCAAAAGACGAAAAGGACCATCCAGACTGTTATCAGCTGTCATGGTATGGGGCTGGGTCAGTGCTCTTGGCGAAGGTCATTTACACTTATGTGATAGCAGCATGAATTAGAAAAGGTTAGGTCAAGTTTTCTGGGTCTTGTGTTTGTTTAATGTTTTGGCATGGTCGGTTCTTGAAGCCATTTAAGAGTCAAAGCCACTTATAAAAGCATTTTGGTTTCACAAGCTATTTGTTTTGTCCTATTAAGATTTAGATCTGGCTGCAACACCTCTTTAGACTGAATGTAAATGGACACAACCAAACTAAGAAAACCTGTTAAAATCCCTGTTAACACAAATCACAAAGCCTTCCCATTAGAATCCCAAGGGTGGTGCATGTGGGTAGTGCAGTCATCTCACAGCTCCGAGATCCCCCGGTTTGATCCCGACCCACATTCCAAAGTCATGCACTAAGTTGAATTGGCACTCTAAATTGCCCATGACTAGTGTGTTGATATAACCTTGTGTCTGTCATGAATGTAGCCACTGATGCAATGTTAAACAAACAAATCAGTCATGGTTTTATGTATAAATCAAATCCTATAACAGTGTCACATTTGTGTGTCCTCAGGTAGGGAGGTGTGTGTCTGTGTGTGTGTGTGTGTGTATTTAGACTAGCGTAATGGAAAAATATTCTGGTCTGATTCCCTTACAACCTGTGCTGCCAATTAAGCCCACACTTCCCACGTCCCTGAACTGGATTAAGTCGAATCCAAATTTATTTATTTAGCACTTTATACAAATGGAGCCTTGTCTCAAAGTAGCTTAACAAATATCTAGGCCGAAAGTCCTAACTGAGCAAGCCTAGTGTGACAGTGGAAAGGAAAACTCCTTAAATGTTTTAAGGAGGTTGGACCAAGACTCAAAA